>PVJH01014233.1:0-57585 GCA_004026705.1 Nesogale talazaci
AGTCACTCTCTTAGCAAGACTACCAGGAGCAAAAGTGCCCCAGGGCGAAGCTCCTAGCACCATCTCCCTGCCTGCTCCTCAGGCAGAAGTTGTCTTCACAGCGATGTCAGCTGCAGCAGCTTCAGGAATCATTGGAGGTGGTGGTAATTTATTAGGGGGGAGGATCTACTTCATGCTTCTTTAATGCGTTCCATTAATCACTTTTCCCCCTTTCCTATCACCATAATATAGCAATATTACTACATCAAAACTATAAGATTGGGTTTCCATTTCATTTTCTATATTACACATTTATTCATAAAGAAATATTTTAACGATATTGTAACTTAAGTGGCGTAAATGTAAATAAACATGTTCTAAGGAATTACTATAAGAGTAACATTAACTTTATTTTATTGGAAACAAATGCAAAGTATTGCTTAAATACTCTTTTGCAGACTACTTACTAGTTATTATAACTATATGCCATTTAAATTTACCAATAGTTACATGAGTGCTATTTTACATATTTTTGTTTCTTTAATACATTCTTACAAAATTCATTTAAGTAATGCTTACTTTTGGAACACAAACAAAAATATTGTATTCGCACAGAAAGTTTACAATCCAAATTTGACCCCCATTTAACAATCACTAGAGAAATTGTTCAGTGGCATTGATGATATCTTGCACAAGCAGATCACATCCTCATTTGTGGAAATCCACTTTCCTGCTCCTCACATGATTTCCTCTTGGTCTTAGGGTAATTATTGAGAATTTGGTTTCATAGGGAGGACTTTAAAATGTGTGTAGTGCCCCGGGGATCTACTCTCTATTTTATGAGCCAATATGTTTTGCAGCTAATATGATCTGTATGTTGCTCCAGTTTTAGAGAGAGGAGATGTCTCAGAGACTTCACTTCTCTGAAGGATCATTGTTTATTTATTTTAACTTTGTTTTCCTTGTGTATGGAAGGGAGTAATGATTTTCTGAGTAAGACTTGAATCTACTTGTTATTGCTTTAAACCACTACATTTTATAGTATCTTGTTAAAATAACAAGCACTATGTTTATCCAGAGGGTTGTAGTATAAACTCTGGCCTCTAATCATTCTTATGATTAGAATCCCATTTTGGAGAGCACTTTTGACAATGCTACTGGGTAATATTAAATTGAGATGTACTCGTAGTTGCTACCTTACTGAAGGGAGTAATTGAAGTCACCACCCTTTTTCTCCTTGGTGTAAGGATTGATGAAAAGCAAAAACATATTTCCAAATAAGAATGAGCATTTTAAGAAACAGAAACACAGAGAGAAATCCTAAGCCTCTTGAAAGAAGCTTCACAAGTAGTGCTCACCTGAGCTCTCTGCCTTAAAGAGTCAAGGCCAACATCAGGGGCACCAGAGGTCACGACACTGAGACCAATCAGCAGAGTGAAGGAGCCAGGCTGAGATAAGAAGCCAGGCAAAGAGACCCTGAGACAGAACCGAGGAGTACTGCTAAAGACTATGTGATGGTGAGACAGGTGTCTGGTCAGCATCGAAGCCAAGAGAATAGCAAGCTCTGTGGAGTGCTATAGCCAGATAAAATAATAGAAACAAGGTCTGAAGTCCAGGGCATTCTAGGCTATAATTACTAGCATGGTGAAGATGGATCCTGGAAAGAAATGCCAAGATGGAATCAGGAATGTCAGAAAAAATCTTCTTATAACATCCATGTGAAAAGGCATTCCCATAAGGCAGTGACCCACTAGAATATGTAGGTGAGGGCTGTGCATTTGACTCATACACAACAATGTGAACACTTACGAAAACCCAAACTCCCTGGCAAGTTGATGACCCCTAATAGCAATTCTAGAAGACTACAGTAGAGAAAGTCCGTCTTTCTCCAGGGAGTCATGGCTGCTTTCAACTGTCAATATTTTTGCCAACAGTACTTAAGCCCCTCTGCCACCAGGGTTCCTGCAAAGATCATAAGTGATATTAAAACAACAATACATAGCAGATGAAAAAGAAGGAAGTCTATTTATAATTTTTACCACAAATCAATAAGTTCATTTTATTTCATTGCTTCGTAGTGATTCTGGTACTTTTAGACTTAATTAAAAAATTTAGAAAGGGCATTCTTGATTCCTACACACAGTGCTCATTTATGGCAAACTGTGGGATGATTTCTTCAATTAGCAATGCATATTGTATCCAACTTGATAAGTAGCACATGAAAAATACATAAATAGATTGGTAATTCTCTACTGGATCTTAATTCTTTGAGGAAAATGAATGTATATTGCTTATATTACATAAGAAATTTTGACTACATGATTCTAAAGAATTTAAAGGGAATAATAGGTTTTTTCAAATAGCATCCTGCCTGGAAGTTGTGAAACTGTTGCAACCAACATGAGAAGATACTTGCAGTGAAGATGTGTTATTAAGAGCTTGAAACAAGCTCTTCACATTCAACTTTCTAGGTTTCAGTGAGCTTCTAATAGATTTGTAGGATTTGAATTGGTGGGACAAATGTCCTTCAGGCTACTAAGGGCCATTTTACAAATGGAGACTTGATGCTGGAAAGCCTAAGACAGCAGGATTACCTATTTGATATCAAGTCTAATAATAGGTGTCAGCAGGCTATTTATAACCTGAAAAAAAGTCATACTTTTTATTGAAAAAATACAGAACCATTTTGAGATTTAAGTATAATGAATTATTCTAATTATATATACTGTAAGGCTATATTATTTTCAGAAATCACTGGAGTCTGCTCTTAAATGCCTATATATCATTTTTTTTCAAATCATAAGTCCAGTCAATCTAATAAAAGTAATACTTATCGAGTTAATGAGGAGGCAATTACAATGAATGCAAATGCTTGGAAATTTATATTACTAAGCATGTTTATTGAGACTGGGTAACTCTATAGGGACAATGGAATAAAGTAACTGCAACCAAATCTACACTTTATAAAACTAGTGTTGGAATGGGTGATCTAAGGAACAAAAAGAGAAAAATCACGCTAACCATATTCAGGAAAATTCATCTACCAGATGGATTAAACCTATTTTTTTCAGGTATCAATTGAGATGCCAATTATGTAAAACAATAATTGAAGAAATAGGAATGAAGTTGAGTTTTCATTTGAGAAAGACCACACTGTTGTTCAGTCACCATTATTTCTTGTGACTTTTTTCTTGGGACACCTTTGTAATTGTTGTTCCTTATAACACAAGAGACATAGAGGTCATCACCAATTCCAATTTTATAAGGAATGAATTAAGTGTCCTCTTTTGAATTACCTTCTCTGCACAATAAGCTACAAATTGCCTCCTTTCTGAAAACCTTTTCTCACCATCCTCGCATGACTTTTTTTTTTAACTTAAGATAATTCCTTCTTATTTTGTCCAGTCTCTGGTAGCATATGGTCTATTTCCAACTTAAACATTAAAAAGGAAAGTCTAATTGTATTTATTTGCATATTACTTTTTGAATGTTCCACTGAAAGGCAGATTACATTATATAAATTTCAAAATTAAACATAAAGAGAAATTTGTAATAGGGAAGATAGCAAATTTTTAAGCAAATAGAACAGTTTTTTATCTATTTTTAAAGGGCAAGTGTGAGATGATTGCTTCTGATCTTTAGGCTTTTGTTTTCTACAATTCCAGTTGTGTTTTATAAGGCCATTGTTGGTTTTAAATGCACTCATATTAAACTATACTTGTCTGCTTAAAAAGGTTTACACTTGATTTTAGGTGTGATTTTGAAGTATACATCATAAACCAAAAGGTACAATGGAATGATTACAAAATTCCATGCTAATCATTGTCCTGGAGAACTTTATAGTCACATTTTTGTTAGTTATAGAATTAGACCTTAAAATTACTATATATAGTGGCTGACTTATTTGCTTTGGTCACTTAAAATAGTACAAGTTACAAAACATGTAATTATGACCATAATACAAATTTTTTCCTTCACTTAAAAGATACATTACTAAAATATTCCTGATTTTAGATTTAAAAGTGATTTAAAGTTTTATTGTGATAAATATGTTTAAGTATCCAGCACATATGTATATTTTAATATAATACATAAGTTAAAACGATTGATAATATATAGTAATCAACCCATAGTTTAAAACAATGTTGCTCTGTATCACAAAACATCTGGGATTACAATTGTGTTCTACTAAAATCCCCTAGATCAATGCCAAATGCACACAAAGCAAGTATATAAGAATTATAAGGACACACACAAAAGATAAGATTACAAGAGTAAAATTCATCTTTGTCAGCTTTTCAGGTGGTTTTATGATTTCTTGTTTCATTGTATTATATTAATAATGAGACAACATACCACACACCATATAAGAGTAACTAATAATATAAATGTTAACTTTATTGACTTCCCATATTTTCGGAAAAATAAATGATCTAAGTAATCATTATATTTTAGAAAATGATGAGTTTATGATAGTTTTATCCAGTATGTTCATGAAAATATTCATGATATTATTTTCAAAACCCCAAATACTTTGGATATTGCAGAATCCTTAGGATATCACAAAAGAGATAGGCAGGATAGTATATGCCTGAACAAATACAGCCAGTATAAAACTCTTGGTGAACCTGCTGTCACATTACAGCTTGAGTGAATGAGGGTTGAGGAAAAAGATGAAGGTTCTTCTGAACCATTGACCTGCATTCGACCACAAATGGCCATTGGTCAGAACCAAGAGTAAAGAGACTACTAGGTCCCAGAACTATTGTCAGGCTACCAGCCCCCTAACACATCATCACAGGTCTGGTAGGCACAATTTTACAGGAATAATAAGTAAAGATACAGTCATAGAATATATGAGAGATAGAAGAGCGGTTAAAATAATGGAGTCAGACACATTGCATGGTAGCATGCACACCTCAGCCCAGCTTGGTGGCCCATGTGGAGAGAAAGCAGGAGTAGGAGGAGAGGGTCTTTATTGGTAATCAAGGCTGTATCTTTTTTGGGGGTGTGCAAGGCTCCTAATTACAGGTACAGACATACATCACAGGAAGGGGTCGTGCTATAGGTACTCTAGGCATAGGAGTGGGATAATCTGTGGGACTCTAGGGGCATGCAAACAATAGGAAGGGGAGGTAAAGGGGGCAGACCCTAGATGGGTAGCCCCTAGATTTATGATGGTTGTCTAACTTTAATTGCGCTTGAGCTGGAGACTTGATTTAGCAAAAGCTCTCAAGGGAAGTAACCCATTGTCCTAACAGCCAAGAGTGAGCCCTACCTCTTGTGAGAGACAATGGCTGGAGCCTTCAGGGAGAATATCTCTTAGCATCTGACCTCTCACTCAATGCTGACAAGCAACTTCTAAATGTTTGGAGTATCTTTTGGGAAGACAACGTGGGAGAAATCTTATGATAGTCCCACAAACTATGATTCGTCTTCAAAACCCTTCTCCTAGTTTTTGTTTTGTTCAAGAAAGAGTTTGTCAGAATTTTCTTCTTTATAGAAGATGCTTCTAACTAGAAAAATCCTCCAACTTTTAGATGCAGAAAGTTTGTTTTGTATCAGTGGAGACTTTTTATGGAAACTCAGGTTTAAAAATATTTAGAAATTTAATCTCCTGAAATGTACAAGATTGATTACCTGCATTCTGGTTACTTGAGCAAAACAGAAACCAAAATAATCTTTTCTGTATAAAGGCTGAGTTCTTAAATTTCTTCTCTAAACTTTTGCTTAATTTCAGGCTTTCGTTTCATCTCTTAGTTGGTTGTTCTTAATTCAAAGACTCTAGAAAAGGAATGTTGCTGCAGCTCTAACTGCTTCTCTAAATGTTCTCAAAGAGTCCTTGTCTTTTCATTACCACATCACAGCTTGCATGTAGACATTGCTGTTGACTCTACACGTGAACAAATGGTATGGAGAGACCACATTTGAAACCCTATGACTACACAACTGAGGAGCATCCAATTGTACACCAGTGCTATGAGGCTAAAGTCAAACATGTGCCTACAACTTTCATCCTTTTCTATCCTATTCTAACAACAATTGCATTAGGCTGGATTGATATCCATCTATGGATAAGGAACACTGTTATATTGGAAGTAATTTGATATTAAAAAAGCATCCCAGCTTAGTCCATCTTAGGTTCATGGGCCCACTGTTAGGAGGACCCCTTTTCAGACTGCGGAGCTGCAGGCCAACAAAACAGAATGGTGAAGCAGTAAGCAAGGAGATCACAGGCTGGTGGGTGCAGAGTCATGTGGATCCAAGACCAGTGGAAGCATGGCAGAGTACCAACAGCTTTCAGGGTCTGGAGTACAATAATGGGCACATTCTAATTCTCTGCCTCCTCTATTGGCTATTCTTCCTTGGTTGTGATGGAGTGATATTTCTTAATATGACTCATCTCTATTTCTAAATGATTGAGTGGAGTTTTAAAATTCAGATATGTGAAACACTACTAGAGGGGATTCATTAACTTCACTTGCTACTCAAAGTAAAAGGATGAGCCTCTTGAAGCTCCACAGCAGCAACAAAGAGAAAGTCCAAGAACCACAGGTGGGCACATTCTTGATCTCTCTCTGAAGTGTGGAGGCTGAAACAAGTGTTACCAGAGACTGTGGCACAGAGACTATGGGACAGAGCCAGAGGAGTTGGGTCAAACTATGGGACTGTGAGAAAGAGTGACCTGTGAGCCCCATGGATCAGGAAGGCAGAGGGCACGGGACCAAGTGTTTGAGAGACTGAAGGCAAGAGAGAAACTTGGTTAAGGAGAGGTTTGCTTTACACCAATGATTGTATCCTTGGTGTTCAATGATAACTGACTTGTCAATACATATTAACTTCTCTAATCAATGGTCATAATTGTGAGTATTGTCCCATCCGTGTATGCTGTTCATAGCATTGATGGTCATAGGATTCTGTCTTTCTGTTTCGGAGATGTCTCATTCATACCCAGCACAGTGGTGAAATTGAACACTATCTGTGTTAGAGTCTTCTACATCTTATCTATGTTCTCACATCCAATCACTAAGGGTGTCTTACAAATAAAATAGATGAAATCACCACATTATACAATTTCAATTCACCACTGGAAACTCTTGAGGGTTTCTGTAGCATAAAAGTATTTCCTCTCTTTAAATTGTTCAATTGTACAAACCAGAAAACCAACTGACTGTCATCGAGTCAATTCTAAATCATAACAATAAGACAAGATAGAAATACCGCTATTCGTTTTTGATACTGCTACTCATTACAGGATGAGAAAATCCCACGATCTCTCCATGAAGCAGTTGGTGGCTTTGGACTATTGGTCTTGTGGGTAGCAGCTGGACAAGTGACCATCTCTCATGGTTTATTTTCTTTCTTTTTTTTCCCTTCCTTTCTGTTTTTCTCTTCCGGGACATCATTCTCTAAGTTTAAGTTTCAAATCTTGAATTTTCATTTTTTATACTTTATACTATATGCTGATGTTTTAATGGGGTTCTTTGTTAGGCTGAGCTATCTAGAGCAGTGAAGTTAATCAGGTTTGTGTCCATATAGAAAGAGATTTATATGCAGAAATGCCCTGCATTTTTGTAGAAGTGGTTAGGTCTAATCCAATTCAAGTCTATAGGTCAGATGTAAGCTGAAGTCCTTCCCTGACTTCAATTGCAGAGTCTGAAAAACAGAAATCAGGAAGATGACACAGACCACAGGCTGATGAAAGTCAGATCAAATGAAACCAAGATTTGCCAAATGAATTCAAGATTGACTGAGGAAGGCTGGTATAGACCATTCCACATTAGACAATCATATGTCAAAATTCCAGGCCATGGATAACACTTTAATTATGGACTAGTTTGCAGCAATCACTAATTATCAGCAAAAACATGCCACCCTTTATTCAGAAGTACAAACTGTGAGTATATATCATTATATTCTAAAGAAGAATATCAATTAACTTCGAAATTTCAGGAATAGTCACTATCACCAAAGCTAAAACAATTGAAGAACTTTACCACCTTCCAATGTCTGAAAGTTTCATATTTAAATATTTTAGGATTCTAGTTCAAAATCTTGAGAAACAAAGGAGGTGTCAAAAGAAGGTAGGAAGAATACGGAGAGTCAATGTACCAAAAAAATGGATCAATGGTAAAACCTTTCAGTGGAAGGATACAATCAAGAACCAATTGTGCTTTGGTTCTAAGAATCTTGAAGAAAGAAGTCAAAGGTGCTACACAAAAGGCATCGATGAAAGACATGTCCCAAGTAGTTGATGAAATATCACTTGAAATGCTTCAAAAAATGTATACAAAGTGGAAATGCTCACCCATCCATGTTAAGAAATTTAGAAGGCAAAAATAGTCAAAACTACTTGTAACATTACTTAAGAGAGAGAAAAAAGGAATGCAGGGATTATTGCAAATATAAACAATATCACATGTAAGTAAGATTTATGGAAGATAATACAAAATTGACTGATGCAGTATATCAACTTGAAAGTTCTAGAAATTCAAGTAAGATTTAGAAGAGGACATAGATCAAGGGATATCATTGCTTTCGTCAGATGGATCTTGGTTGAAAGCGAACAACACCAGAGCGATGTTTAGATGTGTTTATTAACAATGTAAAAGAACCCAAGTGTGTGTAACATAATAATTATGGATATTATAGTAAATAATAGGATTTCCACATCATATATCTGTATTTATGCAGAACCTGCACATAAGCTCACAGATAATCTTTTGCACAGATAAAGATAAAACTATAAGTTTTAAAATAAGTAAAAGTTGTATTTTTTCACCTTATTTATTTAATCTGTAAGCTGAATAAGAAACTGGACTCATACATTAAATAGAATATAGCATCATAGATGAATGAAGACTCAGCAAAAGTTTAGTATACACAAGTGACACAATCTTCCTTACAAAAACCTATAGTCAAAAACCAACTATAGTTTTCAGTACTGAATGAGCTTCAGTTTAGAGGAAGAAGTACATCCCAGCAACTGGACCAACAAGCAACTTCATGATAAATGGAGAACACATTAAAAGTTGTCAAAGATTTCATGTTTCTCAAATGTACAATCAACCTTCATAGATGAAGTAATGAGAAAGCTCATCCTATTTCAAAAATATGCAATAATTTCCAAAAATAGATCTTTAAGTTCTTCAAAACCAAAAGTTTCACTTTGAAAGCATTGATGCATATGGTGGAATTCGTGGTATTTTGAAACATTTCATATGCAGTAAGCAATGATTGTAGAAGACAAGAGATGAAATTATGCTTTTTAATATTCAACAAAGACTATTTAAAGGGTCGCGGACTTCCAGAAGAATAAGCACATCTGTTTTGCTAGAGGTCCATCAAGAAAGCTTCTAAGCAGTAATGATGGCAAGATTTCCTCAAGAATGCTTTTGATATGTTATCAAGTGACACCAGTTCTTGGAGAAGGATTTTCTCCTTGATCCTGTTGAGGGTCAGCAAAAAAAGAGAAAGGCTTTCAAGTGAGATTAATTTACTCATTAGCTACAATGGGATCAGATGCAGCAATGGTTGTGAGTTTTGCTCTGTTGTACATCATTTTGTTATGGTCAAAGCTGTCTTGATAGTACCTAACTACAAGTATCAGTGATTTAAAGCATCATACTCATGAGAAGTCAAATTGTGTCATACAATTTTGTTTGCTATAGAAAGATACAAAAAAGGCAGGTATTAGTTTTTAAAATACAGGAATTTTTGCTCAATAGAGACATCATGTGATAAAGCAGAAAATTAGAATTTTTTTACTATAATACTTTTGAAGAGATTTTCATATTTCTTTTCCATGAAGTCACGGAGTGCATCCAGATTTCTAATCTTTCAATTAGTAGCTATGCCCATTACTGTTGCATCATCAGAGCTAAATGATTACAGCACGAGGTATTTGACACAGGAAGGCAGTTAGGGCTCACACATTAAATGATTTTAAGTCAATCTCTGTATAGTGAGGTAACATGGTATTGGTTTATTTAAATATTAAAAATATTAATTATTCATACATATTATTCTATACCAGTTGTTGTTGTAAGCTGTCTTAACATGGGTTCTGACCCATAGTAAGTCTATGTACAACAGAAAGAAATATTGCACAGACACAGACTCACACACACGCACACACACCATTCATCCTCACTATTGATCCCATGCCTGATCTCAAGGTTGCAGCCATGGTGTCCATTCATCTCCTTGAGGGCCTTGCTCTTCTTAAACAAACATGTTGTCTTTCTCCAGGGACTGGTCACTAATGAAGAGGAAATCTTTCCATCCTTGCCTCTATGGAGCAAGAACATATTCCAGCCGAGCTCAACTCAAGCCTGTTGTCAGGTATCCGTCCATAAGTCCCTCTTCAGACTCAAGCAGTCACTAGCAATGTAGTGGACTACAAGAACGTCATGGGTTGATGGGAGCAGAGTCTTGCGGGCAAAGACAGTGGCCCTGGCACCACTCAGGATCAGTCAGCAGGAAGGTGAAGGTGAGGTTCCCCAGACCCTCCTTTTGTGAAGGTCATGCTTCCAAGAAGAAATCAGGCTGTGACCTGACTGACAGGTTGAATAGCACCCCTTCATTTTTACATCTTCCAGTTGACATGGAATAATGTAATTACAGCAGATAATAAAGTACATTTTTATAAAAATGTTTTCCTTAGTACTTGTTCTAACATAGATATTCCTATATTTCTCTAAATTTTATATTAATCATAGACTTTACTCTTGGGTTATAAAAACAATTTACATTAATCTGATATACTGCTCTGTTGAGACTTTTTTGTATAACACTTTGCAGATGGTATTCTGATTCAATTACACTTAGGTCATTCATATCCTTAATGTTGATGTGCTTCCTAGGATGTGGCTGGATCCACTGCTACATGATGTGTTTACGCTTTTTTGCTAAATTAATTGTTCTCATATGAAGCTTAAAGATTTTTTAAAACTTATTTCTCTCATCCCAAATTTTATTTCACAATATAAATTTTAAACTAAGAAATAAAAAGAGCAGTATAGGGTGGGGGCAAAAAGCAGTATACAGTTTTTCAAATTGTATGTCTTAGGATCACTGTCTGAAAGAAAGATGATCATGAATTTTCAGATGCTATTAGATGTAAGTGTTCCTAATTGATAAGTAAAACAATGTTAGATTTTTATTGCCCAAACATTCTCAATCTCTTTGGATTATTAAACAGTGTAATATATTGAAATATATCATAAAAATAGGGTCCCTAAAATTCTTTAATACCAGTGATTCTTTACTGAGCGATATTTCACCCTAGGGGGCACTGGACAAGCACAGGGAAGCCACAATAGCAAATACCTATACTTTTTCTGGGATTTGGGGCTTTGAAACCAGCATTTTTAATTGTCAGATAAGGTTCCAAGTATATTTTTTCCTGAAAGGCAGTCAGTTGACCAAATAGTTTTGAATACAAATAGAGATATTTTATAATATTGAATGCTTATCTGCAAAATAAAATACTTATTTCACAATTCAATAAAAAGTAACTTGGAAATTAGTTCATATTTGGAAAATATTCTGGGAACATTATGAAAAAGTTGATACTATTTATATTGAAAGCTACCAAGATACATGATCTACACTTCCTTAGAGTTTTGAATCAAGAAGAACAGTTTTGCTAAGTAGAGAGCCTAAGAGAGTGAGTGCAACAGTCTATTATCAACATCGGTAAAGAATATTTTATATTCAATGTGTCAACACTTTTGACTTGGAAAAAATAATCTAATGGAAAAGGTATCATTACACAATATATTTGAAATTTTTTCTCTATTTAGAATGGATCTCCCACTAAGATAGAAATATATAGTAAGGAAAAAATATTTTCTATACTGTTTTCATGTAGAGAGCATTCATTTTGAATTACTTATTACTTCTAATATCAGTCTTAAGAATGACTGCAAGGAATATATTTTTTAAAACAATATATGAGTTCAATTGTTGATTCTCTACCATATGTGGATCAGGAAAGCATACAGGCAAGTGCCCTTTCAACATATTTTATGTGTCCATTTTTGAATGATAAAATATTAATTTATTGAGAAAGTGATTATATGTGATTAAATTTCATAGAATTCTATTATGACTTCTTTCTATTCTATTTTTTAAGCTGAGGTTGTTGATAATACAAAGATGCCATTGCTCTAAATAATTTGTAATATAGGCAAGTGGTGATTTTGACATATTATACAGTATTCTTCAGAATTTACATGACATTTCCAATCAATTGTTCTGAATAGAAAGGGCATTGCTATAATATTGGGCAACACTACTTGGGAAGAGAGATGTCCGCAGTAGTCTTTACCTTAACGATTTGGGTGTAAGAAAGCTGATGAAATATCCAAACAAGACGCACTGATAACTCTTAGTAATTAGAATAAGAAAGGTGAAAACAAGGGAACATCATTACTTGGGAAAAGATGGCATCGGAGTCAGAAATAACTCTGGAGGTCTGATGAAAAGTATTTGCGAGACAAGGATTTCTTCATTCCAAATATCTATTTCTACAACAAAAACCATAACTATCAATGGACCTAGCTGGGAAAAATAACCAAATCAAAACACACTCACTGCTGATGAGCTGATGCCAACTCACAGCCATCCTACAGGGCAGATGTGTGATTGTTTTTTTTGTTTTGTTTTGTTTTGTTTTTCCAATCATTTTATTGGGGGCTCATACATCGTTTTTCACGATATATAAAGAAGCATAATAGTCAAGCACCCTCTCATGTCCACTTCTATTATTGTTCTCCAATCGTCCACCTTTTCCCTTAGGCCCCTAGTATCGGCTTATCCATTCCTTCCCCTCTTCCCCTGGCCTCTCCTCCCCTCCAACCCTCAATACTTTATACATTGTTATTGTTTTGTCATATTGTACACTGCCCGACCTCTCCCCCAACCCACTCCTTTGATGCCCGTCCTTCAAATAAGAGCTTGTGTATATATCCTTGCTGTTGGTTTCCCCTCCCCGCTTCTGTCCACCCTTCCAGTATCTCCACTCTAACCATTGGCCCGAAGGGGCCCATCCATCCTGGTTTCCCCATATCTCCAGCACCCTCTATGCCAGTGTGACTTCTCCAGTCCATCTGGATTTGCAAGGTAGAGTTGGGACCATGATGGTTGGGGGACGGGGAGGAAGGCTTCAGGAACGAGAGGAAACTTGTATGCATCATCACTGCCTGGCTGCCCCCCGACTGGTCTCTCCCCCCCGTGACTCCCTTGTAAAGGGGTGACCAATTACCCACCAGTGGGCTTTAGGTCCCCACCCTGCTCTCTTCCTTCTTTGTAATGATGTGATTCTTGTTCTTTGGTGCTCGACATCTGCTCCCTTCGGCCCCTCTTGATCACGCATGCTGGTTTGCTTCCTGCATGTGGACTTTGCTGTTTCTGCGCTGAATGGTGACTCGATTATCTTCAAGTCTTTGAGATTCCAGGCATCCAATCATTTGTTAGCTGGGTACCATCATTTCTTCTACTTTGTTTGCCTTTGTATCCATTTGTCATCAGCGATATCGGGAGTCAATTGGTCCATTGATTTTGATTTTTGTTCTTTGATACCTGATTGTTTCAGCACCTCATGATCGCACAGGTAAGTGATCTTCTTTTAAGGTAGGTTTTGTTGCTTCTGAGCTAGACGGCTGCTTGTTTGTGCTCAAGCCTTTAAGACCCCGGATGCTCTATCTTTTGATAGCTGGGTCCTTCTGCTTTCTTCACCACCCTTGCTCATGCTCTTACATGTCCTCAATTGGTACATTGGGGATGTGTGTACACAGTGATATATGTTTTTTTTGTTTTGTTTTTTCCCCTGCCCCATTTGATGTCTATTGCCTAGACCTTTTACCACTTTCACCACAATCTGACCATGCTGGCTGTTGTGCTTCTTCTGTGTGGCTGTGGTCTCTTCTCAGGTAAATGGTCTAATGTTTATCTTTAGGCCTTCAGACACTTGATATATCCTTTGATGTCTGGGCACCTTCAGCTTTCTTCAACACATTTGTTTGTGCACCCATTTTATTTCAGTGATCGTGTTGGGCCATTGAGCCTTGAGGAATGCCAGATTCATAAAACAAAGATGTGTGCATTGAGCCTCGAGGAATGCCAGATTCATAGATGTGTGATTGTTTACAAGAACAGACAGCCTGGTCTTCTTTTGGGAAGAGTGCTTGGTGGTTTTTAACTGTGGATCTCTCGGCTCATAGTTCAACATGTAAACACCAGGACTCCAGGGCTTCTATGGAACAAACACAGAGGAGTCAAATAGATTAAATTTGTTGAATGATACAATGGAGAACCTCATAATCATCATGTGAACGAAACCACTTTTTATTCACAGAAAAGTTCATCAATTGGTAAAAATAAATTGACATTGAAACTGACAGAAAGCAGAATAGGTTAAGAATCAGTGTATGACCTCAAATATACCTCATATGAGCTTAATCATCATCTCAAGAACAGACAGGGTGAATTGAATATTAATGATTGAAGGCCAGAAAAGAGTTGTGAGTGTATCCTCAAATACAATATACACAATGTAAACAAAAATATCATTAAAATGGCAAGAAAGAAACCCAAAGGACCAAAATAGATGTCTGAAGAGATAATGAGCTTGCTCATAAACATAGTGGATTAAAGCAAAAGAAAGAAGTTATGCGGTGAATTTAATTAAATGAAGATTTAAAAGGTCAGCTCAAAAACATAAAGTCAAGTATTACCCTGAAATGTGCAGAGCAGATGTTAGAAAACAAACAAGATAAGCATACTGAGTAGTTCTCAATCTGAAAGAATGTAAGAAAACAAATTCAAGCCTTGAAATATTGCTCAAAATATTGAATGATATGAAGCCACATCAAAAGAATATGCAAGGAATATACAGTAACATCATATTTAAAAACATAACAAAGACCACTCAACTTTCAAACATTTGTGTATATGACCAAAAACCGATAATGCTGAGACAATCAAATTTGTATTGAACACAAGACTTTAGATGATTAAATATCAATGAAAATAATCTCAACAACCAGGTGCAATGTTCAAAATGCTCACTCATCTAAGACAAGTAATTTAGGACTTAGCTACTTTGTCAGCTAACAGAGATTCATATTTGTTCCCATTGTAAAGCAAAATCATAGAGGATATGGAATTATCAGACAATATCATTAATATCACATGAAAGTAAACATTTCTTGAAGAATAATAAACATTTCAGAGAACATAAGCTTGGAATGGACAAAAAGTCAAACCAAATTCAAAGTATGATATAGAATAAGAAATTTTTGTTTGTTTGCTTGTTTTTCCTGTAAATTCACATTCTTAATTGTATGAAGAGATATAATCTGTGAATAAACTCAGAAGGAAAAGTAAGATAATAATTCAACAGGAAAGGACATCTGGTTTGCTGCCATTGTTTGAATCCCTGTATCTTGTCCTATGGGGATTTGAAGTTTTATCTTTCAATTTTGTGAACAAGAACATTTGCATTTGATTTGAACTATATGTTCTCCTACCTTTAACAAAAAGCTGAATACAAATGATTCGCTATCATGATCAGTTAGCTAAGAATAAGTAGACTCTCAATTTAAGATTAAAATCTCAAGGCATGAGGTCATTGACAGAGAAAATATATCACTAGGTTGGTTAAAGGTATAATGCATATTTGTGAAAAAGTGATTGGAAGTAATGTGTAAAACGAAATATCAACAAACTAAAGAAAAAATCATAGTATCCTTTCAGAGTAAGTATATTAAATGTAGAAACATTAGATGAAACAATATTTCATGTATGAAAAGAGAAATATTCAAAGACTTTGAATTGGATGTTTGCAATTGCAAAATTATTTATGTGTGTACACCTAAAATATTAAAGACAGGAATTGCATATTTTAACCTTTATTGAATAGATCCTGTTTTAATTATCACTTTAAAATCATTTGAATATCATATTAAATTATAGATTACTATTAAAGCTTTGTAGTGATTATTTCCTTTTAGGTTTTAAAAGGAACATATCTAAAGTAACTTTGGCCTTTAAGCAATTATATTGAGAGTTTCCAGTAATAAATTACAGTTATATAACTGTCAGTAATTCTTTTAATTTTGTGAAGACTTTACTGATGAGCCTCAAGTATTTAATAACTGATCTTTGCTTAAAAGACTATATTTATTATTTTAAAATGAATATTTTAATCTGTTTTCAAACCTTAATAAAACATGTTTCATAATTTAATGTTGCTTTGGGAATTAATTATATTTTCCTTTATGGATCATTTTTATAATTAAAAAATCCTTTAAATCGATTGAAAACATTTTAAATTAATTTTAGGGAAACCACCTAACTTCTTTATTTTGACCAATATCATGGACTGAAACAATGCATATTACCATGATTATATTATTTAAGATAGTTCAAAATGAGCTCAGATTGAAATATATTCAAAATGAATGACTAGCTATAGTAGGAAATGGCAAACTTTCTTTGTAAAATGAAAGGTAGCACATTTTTTGTTTTGTTTTTAGCTTTTGCTATATACAATTTGAGAAAACTATGGCAGTGTGCTATTTTAGCATGAAAGTAGTCAGGCAAAACATACATAAATAGATAAAAATACACACCAACACAGATTTATTTATAGAAGTCGGTGAACAAATATTGAATCAAGGAGTAAAACATTTTCTGATACATGAGCTAAACAATTTAAAGCAAATTATGATATTGATATGAAACTTCATATTCTATAAAAATATAATGAAAATTGGTTATAGAGAATTGTTAATAGGAAATTGCTTGTATTGTAACAATTTCTATATAACACATTTTCATCTTTCCTAAATAAATTGCTTAGCTATAAGAGGGAAAAATCATCCATTTGTCTCAATACAAAATGGTGAATTCCTCTACTACGTTGTAGTAAAACAATATCTAGAAAAGAAGATGTCCGAAACATGATGACAATGAGAGAAACTCCTCTCAGAGCCCACAGGAGCACTTCGACCTTGTTCTGATCGTTGCTATGTGATGGAATTTGCAGTGAGTGAGGGAGTGAGTGAGTGAGTGTGAAGCTATCTTTTCTCAATGTGTCTTCCATCTAGATCCATACACTGTTGCAGCGAGTGTTTTCATTTCTACAGTTTCCTAGAATAATTGTGCATTCTTCTATTTCAACCATATCAAACAGCAAATCTGTCATTCTCAAGGGAGTCCCAATATGTCCCTTTGCAGTGTTCTTTGATTTGGGAACAAAATGGACTGACAAGATCAGGGATGGAGGGTAAGTAATTTTTTTCCACAGAAATAATCATAGAACCCATCTACCTTGAAGAATGAGTCGTCACCTTGTTGTGATAAAGAAAAAAAATCTTCAGAGAAACTTTCTCAGCCTTTTTCTCACCAATACCATTTTAATATTTTTCAATATATTTAATATTGAATATTCAGTTTTAATTTTTTTCACATTTTAATTAGTGTGCTTCATTGTCACGTATCCTTTAAGAAAATCGATTAGCATTACCCCTCTGAAGACCCAAGCCCAAGTATCAAGGGAAACAGTGGTAAATCGACATAATATAATCCACAAATTCCTCATCCTACTCTGGTGGTTCAAGCCTGGCGTCCTACCACCTGGTGAGCAGTCACGCGAGGTTCCAGCCTTTGTTGGTCTCTCCCTACCCAGAAGGAAGAGGAGTGATGGCAGTTAAAGACACCTGAAGATAATCCGCTCAATGGCTAATGAACCAAGGAAGCATAATTGTTTATGATTCTGAGAACAGAAATTCCATGTTGACCTGGTAACCACTACCTTATTTTCTGAAAGCGACCACAGATAAAGTGAGAAAAACATGGAATAAAAAATAGAATGCACAGCCACTTTAGAAAGCTTCAAAATTATAAAAGTGGCCAAGATTGCTGCTGAAATAGAGACTGTGAAAAACCCCAAACTCTGGCCTTCAATCCCTTTTCAGGTCGAAAAGGAAAGCTCATCCCTATGATTCAGTTTTAGTTAAAATAGAGACATGCTTCACAGGGGAACAACAGCACTGCTGAGTTAGACACACCTTAGGATAATCCACCACTTAAGATCAATAAGGAAGCTTTTATTCTAGGACAGAAGAATCTTGAAAGGAATAAGAAAAGAAATAAGAAACAGAGGGAGAAAGGGATAAGTAGTTTTACATTAAGGAAATTACAATAAAGATGACAAAACAAATATGCATGAATTGTTGAATATAAAATTGATGATCTCTGTAAAGCTTATCTAAATTAATAAAACAGATAATGATGATGATAGGTAGATAGATGTAGATAGATGATAGATAAATGATGATAGATAAATAGATAGATAGATAGATAGATAGATAGATAGATAGATAGATGATAGAATTACCCTTTGGGAATCCTTAAGAACAGTTGCCATAACCTTCTGAGATTATCTCTCCACTGAATTAATTAGTCTCGCAAATCGCCTACCAAGTCCTTGCCGAAGTGAATCTATGGAGACTAAGACAATTGTATGAATGAGAAAACTCATCTGCAGCCAGCCATTTATCTCAGAGACATGTTTAAACATACTTTGTTTAGAACAAAATTTTGTATGTATCAACTGGAACTCTGACAGTAATGCTTTTTTAACTAATTCTAATGTACTCTACAAAATTATTCATGCTTTTTGAAGGACAATTATTTCAACTTTAATGTGAAAATAGACACTAAAATATATCTCTATAATTTATCTTTTAAATTTCCATGTCTATTTCTTATGCTGTATCTGCTTACTTCACATTTCCAATAACAGAGTGAAGACAATATCTAAAATCAAAGAGCAGTGCACCAAGAAGGGCCAATTTAGAGATACTCTGGGTGAAATTGATAGAAACTTGTTGGTCAGAACAGATGAAATCTTATGAGTGTGAAATTTTCCTGGCAAAGATCAAGACAAATTCATCCATAAAGTGTTCTTGGCATTTGCAGAGGTCATGTCTAAACCATCAAACTCTTGTCTTCAGGTGAATGACATCTTAGAAATGTTGCTGTTCGGCACATTTGCACATCAGGAAAACCACATCTAAGAACTCTATTAGCTTCAAAAGACTCATATCTCAAATTAAATATTTCAAGGGACATAGTATTCAGGTAAAAATATCATTAAAAATTGTCAAGTACTATTTCCAGGGGTATACATAAATCCAGGCAAACTTATTTAATCACAGGGATTCTGAAATAATTTGTAATCAAGATAAAATCCTACCTTAAAAACAAATATAAGTAGTTAAATAAAAATCTACTGTAAATTTTTTTTGCACTCGGTTTTGTGTCACTAGAAAGCTTTATAGACCAGAAGCAATGACCACTAAAACCAAATGGTATATATTGTTCAGTTATTAGAATAAACAATACAAAATTATTTAGTACTTCATTAACTTCTGAGTTCAGAGAAGTATATAGTGATTGCAAGTTTAAATACATGTTTAAATTTAGAAAAATAAAGCTATCAAATATATTAAAAGTTAGACAAAAATGTATGTGTGGTAATATTAGCTTTAATAATATAGTAAACATTCAGTATTATTTGAGGCTAACAGGAAGGAGATTATCTTATTGCCAAAATGGTTGAAAGAGTGGACTCAAAAATAACGATAATTGGATAGGGCCAACCAATGTTTCATTGTTCTACGTTTGGTCATTTTGAATCAGATGGACCCACAACACGTAACAACAATTTCCTTTCCACGCAGACTACTCTTTTTCCTCACGTGACATCATTGCAGCTTGAAGCAGTGATGTATAACTTCAACTTACATATTCAGTTTAGAATTCGTAATAGTGAACTCAATTCTCCTTTATTCAAAGAGCTCTGGTAACAATTAGCAGCCATAGTATTGCATCAGTGAAATCACTCAGCTGCTAAATGAAATGTTTGTTTAAACATAGCAATCATTTCACAGCAGAGATATGTAGCATTCCTCCTCTGTAAATACATATCTATTCACTTCTATTGGGTCAATTCTACCTTATGATGGAAACACAGGGATTTTCAAGCAGTAGAGGAATTCCAATAAATTAACAACTGATTTACTGTCTCATAGACCACTTTAAGTATAAGAAAAGATAAATCAGAATGTTTTTTATTTCATAGTCATTAAGTAAGAACAAAAGAAGAGGTACATAAAACTAGAATATAAGACAGAGTTTAAAATATAAATGAAAAATATTAAATAATATCTGACAAGGAGCAATAAAATTGTAATTTAAGATATTTCATCTTGCTCTTTATTGATATTCTCAACTTCTGATAGTCTTCGTTTTTATCCAAGCGACATTCGCTGTGTGATCTATCCTTAGTCAACTTTCTCCGAGGGGTACCTCCCATTCCACTAAAAGTAGACCCATGAGACAGTTGCCACTGTGTTGTCTATAAATCATTAGGTGACGTCTCTTCTCTGAACATACTATGTTCATCTTTGGAAAACCCATTTCCACTTCTGCTGAACTTAGAGAAATTATTATTTCGCTATCCTCAGCTTTTGGAACATTTTCAAGAATCGAATAATTCATTCAAAATAGTTAGTGGGAATTCAGGCCATAGCACAAAACTAAAACAAAGAACAGCATGTTGCTTTATTAATTGCTGAGCTCAACAAAAAATTAGGCAACAGTTCTGTCAATCTGGTTTGAACCAGTTGAATCCCACCTCTGTTTTTAAGGTTATAAAACTTGATGGGAAAAGACAGCTTCGTCTTTTTCCTGTGGAGTAACTGTTAGTAGAGTTCTTGGAGGCCTAGCATGATTTAGAAGTAATTCTATTAGAACAGTAGGTGGCTTCGGCAACAACCAGGAACTTGATAGTTAAATTAAAGACTCAGTGACTCCATAGAAGAAAGATCTTTTGATATTTTATCATATTTAAAGACTAGAAAGCTTTATGTAGCAGAGTTGCTTCAATTGTATCTCACAATAGCGTGGTTTGTTTTGCTCAGTTATTTGAACAAAAAAAAACAGTTTGCAATTACTTAGTAGTTCAGTAAATTCTGCGTTCATTTTAGTATACAGTAATTGGGAAAGTGAGATTTACAAATTGCTGATAAGAGTCCACATTATTTCATTTGAAAATATAGCTGATATAATTATTACAAATATTTTATCACTATTTTCCAAAGCTAAATTTTGCTTGGATTCATAAAATTCCATTAACAATTCAGATTCATCATTGCTATAATGGGAACTAAAAATATACCTACCTGAAATGGTCATTAAAAATATTGAGTTAAGAGCTGAGCCCCGATGGCGTAGAGGTTGTGTGTGGGATTGCAGCCCATAGGGTTGGCAGGTCAAATCCAGCAGCAGCTCTCCAGGAGCAAGGTTGGGCCTCCTACTCCCACCACAGCAGTGATGTCCACAAAAAAAATATATTGAGTTAAGAAGTAAAGTGCTCCCCACAGTGCTTGCTACATTTTTCAGTACTCAATAGTATTAATCCAGCAGCATTTACCAACTGAAGATGAACAACTTTGTTCATAAAGGCCAATCCGTAGATGAATAACAATCATTTCAAATAATAAAAAAAACATATCAACAACATAATCTCTAAATGTAAAGGACTTACTGTTATGGAAAGAGATAAAATTACATGCTAATAACTGGCTTACTATATCCCTATCAGATACATTAAATTCATGGGAATACCATGAATTCATTTCAGGGTGCCACAAATAGCAAAGTTCTTGACTAGGAGTTTGAAAGTTTTATGGTTTACATCTACTCAAAAACACTTGGAGAAGCAGACCTGCCTGGTAATCAGCTTCTAAAAACCCTGCATCAATCTAGCAGAAAATAGCAACAACCAAATATTTTTTAACCAGAGATTTGCTAATAATGGTACCAGGCATTATTGGGGGCTAGGTATATTCTGTAACTTTTAAAAGAGTGATTTCTGTAAAATTTAAAATGTTAAGGAGTTTCCTAAACTGAAAATCTATATAAACTTGGTTTAGAAGATAGCAAACTAAGTGGTAGAAAGGTTTCCTTTTCTTTTTTAAAACTTTTTCCATAGAATGAAATTAGACTTACAGAAAATTTAGACAGTCCATTTAGACATTCTTGCCAAAAGAGAAAACAAATGTTGATTACATACATTCATTGGTCAGCAAAACAAGACCATATTTTATATTATTGACCTAGATATCAAAGAACAAATCTCTAACAGAGAACCATAATAACATGTAGGTTCTCTACACCATTTATTACACACATTTCATACTTAATGAAATAGTATCAGTCAAGGAAAAAGTTAAGAGCAAAGGTTTGGGCTGAGCCCTGGTGGCGTAGTGGTTGAGTGCAGGACTGCAGCCCATTGGCTTGGTGGTTCAAATCCAGCAACAACTCTCTAGGAGAAAGGCTGGGTAGCTCCCACGACCACCAGAGGGCAGTGATGCCCACTCCCCCAAAAAGAGCCAGGACTTAAAAAACAAATGAAGATATTGATTTACAGGTGCTATGACTTTTGTTTAGAGAATAAATATGTATAAATTATAGTGATAAATTTATAACCATAGAAGAAAAAGTGAAGATAATGATGATGTTTTATATATATATATAAACTATATTAATAGTTATTTATATTATATATATATATATATATATATATATATAAAGAGAGAGAGTAGAGACTACATATGTTCTATTTGTTAAGTTTTTTTTTTTTTACTGGGGGCTTATATAACACTTATCACAATCCATCCACCTATCCATTGTCTCAAGCACATTCATACATTTGTTGCCATCATCATTCTCAATACCTTTCCTTCCTTCTCGAGCCCTTGATACCAGCTCCTCACTTTTTCTTCCCTCACTGGCCTCTCCCTCATGAACCCTTGGTACTATGTAAGCTATTATTTTCCCCTCTCTCTAAAAACCTTGATAATTTGTAAATTATTTTCTCATGTTTTACAATGTCCTGTTAAGAGTTTGACCACTGATCTGAAAGCTGAAATTTCAAAAACACAAGCTCTCTCTCAGAAGGAAAACAAGGTTTTCTACACTCACCAAAATTTACAGCCAATAGAGCAGTGGTTTGCAACCTTCCTACTGCCAAGAACTTGTAATAGAGTTCCTCATGCTGTGGTGACCCCCAACCATAAAATTATTTCATTGCCATTTCATAACTGCAATTTTGCTTCTATTACAAATTGTAATGTAAATATCTGATATGCATGATGTATTTTCATTGGTACAAATTGAACACAATGAAAGCATAGTGACTCATCACAAAAATGATATGCAATTATGTATTGTAAGATATCTATTTCTAATTACAAAGAAATGAAATTTTGTCTTGAAGCATGGTGTAGCACGGGTAAAAAATCTCCATGCCGGGTACTCATAGATAAGCATATCTGCATGTGGGCAGACCTGCTTGGAGAAGCACAGAGGAGCAGTGTCTCAATTCCTAAGACCATTGGAAATATGTATTTTCCTATGGTCTTAGGCGACCCCTGTGAAAGGGTTGTTTGACTCCCCAAAGGGGTCACAACTCATAAGTTGTGAACCACTACTATATAGGATTATTGTAAGTGAAAAATCTATAGTGGGTTTGGTCATGAAGAAATTGAAAATAAAATTGTAACAGGCACTTATCTAGCAGAGGACCATATAATGATAATATTAAGTGTTGGTAAAAGATAAATATCATACAAGAGTTAAATGAACAACTGTGCCACTGATGAGTAATGAATGCAAAACAAATATCTTTTGGAATTTTAAACAATCTAGGAAAATGTACACTAAAATTAATATTAAAGGATTTTCTTTATCTGAGAATAGTGTTGTCAAGGGAAAATTAAAATGTGCATGATTTGATAGTAACTAAATATTATATAAAGACAAAGAGACAAAATTGTACAATAAAAATGATGGGATGTTCACATCAAATACAAAGAGGAATCAAAACAGGTTAAAATAAGATAAAAGGTTATGAGGGCCTTTTATATTGCACCTTCTTGGAGTTGGCTCATGGTCTCAGGAACCTGACACTGAGTGGTGTATCAGGTGAGTCACCACACCACAAAATGACCATATCAAGCCAGACTTTAAGTATTATGAGTACCCTTCAGATTACCCATGAGGGCCAGAGAAAGAAGGAAAGACTCAGGAACATTCAAAGAAAGCTAAAAGGAGATGATAGGCATGAAGGCCAATCTCCACAATAGGCAGCGTCTTGCTCAGAAAATGCAAATAAAAAGACAGTCAAGATGCGTGAGAAGAGAAACCCCAAATAAAGGAATGATGGGAAGACTCCACAAGATGTAGGATCTGCCTCTCTGCTGGACAGAAAGCACAGCCCTGAGCTAAACTACTACTCACTGTGATTAAAAGAAATGAAAAAAGAACATGGATAAATGGGAATTCCCTCCGCCCAAAATCTGTGTCCAGGGGGAATCTGAAGCACTAAATTTATTTGAACAGGGAAGAGAAAAAACGGCAGCATGGAAAAGGATGATACCTAAGTTGTGCAAGTCACCACCATGTGAACGATTCTTTAGACCAAGGAATGGGCTTATGTTTCAAGAATGCACATGCTACCATACCCTGAACTTAAAGCCACCCTTTGCTTACCAGTTAGGTGCAAAAATGAACCTCTCAGTCCCCACGGTATGCAATGCATGGTGTTATGTCCAGAGGTACTCTTATACATGAAGGTGAACTGTGTCTGGTGGCACAGGAGGCACAGTGATCTGGGAGAATATACCAAGGTGTCCAACAATCCTGACAAGGATGGCTGAACAAATGCAGTCTTTCTGGTTTGGTGGCAATTTCATATAAGGAGTCCCCCCTTTATTTGTAAGCACAATTGGATCAGTAAATCTTCCATGATTACAACTGTGCTTCTGAGTCCCACCCAACAGCTGACATGTCTGATATCAGAAAAAGAACTACATATAAGAGAAATTCAGCATAAAAATGGCTCAGGTGTAAAAACAAACCAAACAATCTCAAAAGCTCTAAACCATATGTTCTATTCTAGCTGCCAGCACTGGTCATGTCTAAAGGTATTGAGGATATTTCTCAACTTCTGAACATGGTGATGAAAGACAAAGTTGAAGATTATACAAAGATCAAGAAGCTGATTTTGTTTCTTAAATGTAATATCCGAGATGAAGTAGTTCTTTGTGTCTCTGTCAAAGGCAAAATGAGAGATCGTCATCGTCTGCAGTGTAGGGGACTGGGCATTATTTACAGTGGCTTCATCAAGGTTCTCAAGAGCATCCCTGGTTACAGCACTACATGCAAATGAAGCCAAACCAAACTCGTGGCTATGGAGTCAGCACTGATCCACACCTTTCTTGAACTTATACTGTGCAGGTTTCCCTTGTTATCTCCACAAAACTGCCCCTTAATTAATGTACAGGATTCACATGAGCACAACTAAGTGTTCTGGAATTCTCATTCCTCCCAAGGCTATCCATAATTTGTTATTATCTACACAGTTGGAAGTCTTTGCATTTTCAATAAAGCACAAATAAGCACCTGCTTTCAGCCAATATCCATCTACTCTCAGCAATGATATTCTTTGTTCCATATCCTCTTCTTACTTGACCCTGAATTTCTCTAAATTTCCTGTCCACATGGTGGTGCAACCTTGTATTAAAGATCTCCAGCAAAACTTTTCTTTCTTTTGATATTTATTACAGTTTTTATACAACTTCAGAGTCTATTGGGTCAACTTTCTTTGGAATGGGTACAAATATGGATCGTTTCCATCCAGATAGTTGTCTTCCAAATTTCTTGGAATAAGAATGTAGGGTTCATACTGCTTCATAAACGTGTTGATGTTTAATTTGGTATTCAATTGATTCAAGGAGCCTTGCTTTTTATTGGCTAATGCTTTCAGTACAGTTTGTATATCTTCCTTCAGTACCATGGATTGATTTTTTTTCATATGCTATCTCTTAAAATGTTTGAAAATCTGTTAGTTCTTTTTGGTACACTGGTTCTGTTTACTCGTATCATCTTCATTTGGGGCTTCTTGCAATGTTCAATGTTTTGTCTATACAGTCTTTCAATATTAAGGGCTTAAGCATTGCAAACCATTGCATGTCTATGCCAAAAAATTTGGAAGACAACTACCTGGATCAAAAAGATCCATATTTGTACCCGTTTCACAGAAAGCAAAAGGTTTGAGAATGCAGAGGGCAACCGAAGTACAAATGTGCTTGGTATGCAATTGATGGGTGTATGGATTGTGCTGAGAGTTGTATTAGCCCCCAATGAAATGATTTAAAATAAGAAGCCAGAGAAAGTCTTTAAATATTGAAACTTGAGGCTTGAATTTTTTATTGTGTCTTTTTTTTTCAATTTAAGATATTCTGAGTGGGTTCTCAATTTTTAAGTTTTCTAATTATAAATAATTGTCCATTTCATTATAGCATTTACATCATCTTCTCCAGTTGCCCTCTATAAGATTATGTTGGGCTATTTGACTTTATCAATTATTCTCTTTGTTTCAGCTTCTCTATAATCAAGAAGAAGCTTCAGAGTTTTCTTTGGTATTCATGCTGCTCTTTTGTGTCTTTTAAATGATCCTTTGCTCCCTTTATATATAAAATCTTTATATTTTCATACAGGTCCTTACATCTTCTCTTCATAAATATTAAATGTAGTAAATATGTTCTTGATATGTTCCCCAAATTCAGATGGGATCGACTTAAGAGCACTTTGGTTTGGGTGGTCTTTTGTTCATTTTCTTCAGAGGACTGGTTCCATCAAAATGGGTCCATATGGACTTTCTTTCCAATATTTCACAGGGATTCAGCCTTGTGTCCTGTCAGCAGAGCATCTCCAAGGGAGTGAACTGAGAGAGAGAATGCCTCCTGCCTCCAAGAAGAAAGTACTGGATTTCCCAGAATTCTCAGGAGAAAGTCATGCCCACACAAAGGTCTCACTAGCTATCTCCAGATTGACAGTCTAGACTCCACCCCAATACTCCCAATCCTCAAATTGACAACAGATTAAATGACTACCACAGAACAGCCCTTGTCAATTTGACATTTTCACATAACTCTGTAACCATGGGTAGTTTTCAAGCAAACCATAATAAAATCGTATCTATACCTAACAGGATAAAATTTACATACAATTCAAAGTGTGCCACCCTCATTTAAACATAACATTTTATAGGTTAAAAAAACAAAAATATCCTATGCTTAAAAAATTCAGTTAAGCACTATCTACCCTTTAACCCTATAATTCTATGAATATAGTCCCCACCTATGAAAATCTGTAAGTCAACCCCTTCATGTCTTTATTTCCTCATTTTGGGCATCCAATTTCTATGTTGACCATTTATATCAACCCAGAGAAAAGAATAATATTCTTTGATGAGAAGAATCTTCATTCCAGTTGGAGACTTGTATAGTCTACTTGTGATTTGGCTTTGATAAGCAAAGCCAAAACAGTTCCGGCCATGTATAAAGTCTGCAGCAATTTGCCCCAGTTCTCATCCTCAAATAACTTTTCTTCATCTGGTTAGTTTCTGGTCAACTCAGTGTGGCCTGCCTCTCTTAGCCTCAACCGGGTGTCCATTACTTGTCTTGCCTCAGACTATGGCCCACATGGACCACAAATTCCAACAAGCCTAACCCCCCTGTGCTAGGTCATGAACTTCAGACCAGTCAACCTGCTCTCATCTTCTCCTCTAGTTCCTTGTAAACCAGATTCATGGGTGTCAGTGGCCAGACACAATCATTCTCTTTATTGCTACATTTCTCCTACTTCCACTCAATAAGTAAAGCCAGGCGGTCCCCTAGCAAGCATTTCAGCCTGCCACAGACCTCCTTTATCAAGTTCCGGCCTAGAGGGGAGTTTTATTCATGGTTCCATATTTTTCTCTAAATTCTGACAAAGTCCACTAGAGTTCAAAATTAAAATCCAAAGAGTTTCTTTTTTCCTTTAATCTGTCAATCTTGCGCTTAAGCAGATCTCTTGAAATGCAAATATCCTGTGTACACAAGAGCACTGAGTGGCACTTATGTTTTCAGAGACTTCTTTGTGCCCTAAACTCATATAAAGATCAAATTAATGGTTTTGGGCAAGTGGGTTTACAAGCTTTCCATTTTCATACTTGTCCAACTCATTTCTTTCAACAATTATATCAGTAACAATAAGCAGAAGAAATCAGTGTAAACAAAATAGAATCAGATATTAAACTCAGTTTTCAAAACAGTCAAGTTCAATCTTTGTTTAGCTTAATACTTACATAAACTTTTGCATTTTTTTCAAAAAACATTGGATTAAGTCTCTGAAGGCATCAAATCAGAGCCCAAATTTCTTTCAGCCATTTCCTTTCAGCAACATGGTTCTTGAGAAATTAAAATGGTGATTTCTAATCCTGAGTTCAAGGTATACATCAACAACATTCAGTTTTACAATTTCACACAGGAATAACCAAAGAATACAACCAAACAAAATAATCAAACTTTGACTACCCATAATTTTTCTAGAAAACAGCTCATTAAGCTACATGGACATTTATGACTTCTGACTAGACAAAGAATAAACACTACCATGAGGCAGTAGTCAAATAGACATCTATTCTTCATTCTTATGATTTGCTTCTTCAGTATTCCACCCCCAAGTTACCAAAATGTGTTAGTCTGGGTAGACTAGAGAAACAAATTTATAGACCTACATATATGTTTAAGAAAGAGATTTTTATATAAGAGCAATTAAACATTGAGAAAACATCACTATCCAAATCAGATCATGTCCATTAGTCCAAGATCAGCCCATATGTCTAGTATGAGTCTATGAAGTCATCTTCAGACTCAAAAAGCACATGCACCAAGTTTGTCCAAAGTTATTTGGGACCAGTGGTGGCTTTGCATGAAGAATTTCTATTTCTTGAGATGCATCTACTATCTAGAGAAAGGTTTTGTCTACATAAAGTTAATATTCAGCCAGAAATAAATAAATAAATAAAAGCTAGATCCTCATGAGTATTGATAAATGCCCATAAACACGTGCGTATTATATTCTTTCCCAGACTTTATAGAACCACCAACCCAATATTCTCAAAATTTTAAAAAATGATTAATTATTTTAAACTTTTAAACTAGAGGCTTAATGGTGGAAATAAATAACGATGGAAGCAAAATAAAAATCAAGGCATTGTGCAGGACAAGCAAAGTTAACTTCAGGATGACCAGTACTGCTGTTGCAAATACTATAGCAATAGCTCAAAAGCAAGCCTACATTCAGTTCAAACTCTTACAATATCAGCAGTCAATTTCTTGCTTTCACTTCATGCACATCTACAGAAGAAGTTACCCATATATACAGAGTAAAAATCTCAAGTGCACATGGAATAAGCCTCACTGCTTTTTCAACTCCAGCTCATAGCAGTTCTTTAGGACACAACAAAAATACACGACAGATTCCTGAATCTGCAAAACTTTATGAGATCAGAAAGCCTCATCTTTCTCCCATGGGTCTGCTGGTATGTTTGCTACTGAAGAAAACAGTTTGTACACTTAAAATATGATATACAGTTTTTGAAACCATAATTCTAGTTGCCTATCGTGTGATAATTACACTGGCAAGATTCTAATTTTATAGTGATGGAGATATTCTAATGTTGACTGAAAACTTGGACTACATACACTAATCAAAAGTCATGAGCACATACATTTAAGATATATGCCTCTCAATGTACCTACTTTATAAATAATTTTTAATGAAAATAAATTGATGTTCAAGAATTCCTTCATTGAATTGAATGAACTCTTCATTCAATTGGGGAGGGAGTTCTGATTATTGCACTTATGCATTACTTTTTAAACATTCAAGCTTTTTCATTATATACTTATATATTAATTATATCCACTAATTCTATTTTTGAATGGGGTGCACTAGTATCTCACCAGTATTGTTTTATATATATATATATATATATATATATATATATATATATATAAAGAGATGGAACATATTCCTAAATTCTCTTTCTGGGTGGCTTCTATAATTTTTAGCTAATAGAGCTGTCCCATTATAGGAAGAATGGAGTATATCCATGAAAATGTATTGCTTATCTTCAGTTTTAAATAATGGCACATTTCACAAATTTCACTCATTCTTCATTTTTAGTTCAATTATGGAATGATCTTTAATGCAATTTAACACTTTCATGATTAAACATATGATAAGCTAAATTTAATTAATTTTCCATCACTAAAACACAATTCTCTAAAATTTATTTTGTAAATTTTATAAAATTTCACAGGCTTCTTTTCATATCCATTATAATAGGATATTTCTAATCCTAAACATAGATTACTTGAGAAACAGTCCTGATGCTGCTTTAACTTCATTTATTTTATTATTGAAGATATTTACATAATAGTGATTAAAATAAAAACGCAAATGCTTATATCTTTTTATCTTTATATTTTTCAAGTTCTAAAATGTATGCATAAATAATTTTCTATTTTTTCTCTTATACATTTATTTTCTTCATCTATGATTATTTAATCATCAAGGCCTTTTTTGGTCAAGCACTACAGTTGGACTCATATAACTCAAATGATTTTTTGTATTTAATTATGATATAGTACTAAATATTGAAATATTTGATGGAATTTCTTTTTGGAGGTATATATGCTGAGGCATTTCAACAAAGTATAGTAAAAGGAAAAGAAAACGACATAAAATATAAGTTTACCATGTAACTCAGGCTTCCAGTAAGAAATAGATGGATACTCAAACTGTTTATTTAATAAAGAGCAATTTTCAACAGTGTTGAGAGCTTAATGAAACCAAAAGGACTAGATACTATATAAAAGGGAAGGTTATTGATCCTGGTCTTGAAAGAGCAACAGAAATATGAAAGTAGGAGAATTGGGAGTACATTATTATCTTACAGAATTACACTATTACGAAGCATGGAAAGTTATGAATCCTAATTAAATTTATTATATAATGTTGACTGGAAATTGATATGTGGTTGTGGGTCAATGCCCTTAATAGCAGAGTATGCTAAATAGAATAAAACACTCCTTATTCTTGTGTCATACAATTGTTATGCTTGCACCCACTGTTGGAGTTGCTATGTCAATCAGTCTCATTGATGGTCTTCTATTTTGTAGACCCTCTCCTAAACATGAGTATGGAAATAAGCACACTGGTATTGAATTAATTTTGCAGCTAGTTCATTGATTTTTTTGGCATCACTACCCTCTGGTCGTCATGGGAACTTCCCAGCGCTGCTCCTGAGAGCCGCCACTGGATTTGAACTGCCAAGCCTGCAGGCCACAGTCCCGCACTCATCCAGTTATGCCACTGGGGCTCAGACTGTTTTATAAAATTGATATTTTCACAGTAAATTAAAAGAAACAATTCATGTTGTGTGTTAAGATGGATATTAGGGAGACAAAAATGCTAAAACCTTACATACAATACCCACTAACATAAAAAACAGACTATTTAGAATAGGGCAAGAATGAAAACAAAAGCAAAATCAGACAATGTAGAAAAATTGAAAGCATGAAATATATTCATTTGATAGCAAATATAAGAATTATTTGCTTTTTCCTATAGGAGCAAGGTACCTGAATACACACACACATACACACATACACACACAATTAGGGATATGCATATGTATAAATGGATAGGAATATGTAGGGAAGTGTACATAGCTAATTGATTTACTGCAGGGAAATTGTTCATATGACAGTGAGGACGCGGCTCAGACACACATGGAAGTTCACAAATCCGTCAGGCAACAAACTCTGGAAGGGTATTGGTTCCGTTGATTCACATAGATTCAGGGACAAGGAAAATCCAAGTTGAAATCCATATAGTAGACTGAAAGATTCTGATGTTCCTAAAAGCAAGTCGATCCATTTATAGGATGAAAGATATTTATGATGTGGAGTCAAATATCCATTCATTTACTCGAGCAAAATCCAACTATCTCATCAAGAAGACCCCCTATTCATCTGAGTGGATGCTCAGAAAAGAAGCTGATCACACAGAGACTTCACCAGAAGAATAATTAAATTCAATATCAACACAAGGCCACAATAGTATCTCTCATTGCACAATCTGGGTTTTTTTTTTTTGGCTATGTTTGATACCTTTGTTGCAATGTATGATATGACAGAGAGTACTCAAAATCTTATGGTCTATTAAGGAAGCTAACAAATTACAATTCAGACCAATAAACATTCAAGTTACAGTTCTTTATTCAGAACTGAATCTTCATCTTCATTCTGGCAGATACACCTCTTTCTGGTTCTCGGCCTCTCTTTGGTCTGCTCTGTTCAGGGAATGCTACATAGCTCTTTTAGAAATGTCAATAAATGCAAAAGGATTTGGGGCACACACAGTGATAACCTTGTGCAAGCTGGGATTATTTTTAAGGAAAAACCAGAAATTATGTGTGAGCACATGATTAAAATACTCAAGGTTTATTACAAGCTAATTATCTACACCAAATTATCAAAGATAATTAAACTATAATAGTATCCACAATATAAGGAAGACTAAATTCTCATACAATGTGAAAGAAATTTGAATTAATAAAATAATACAGAGAAGGAGTTTTCATAGATGACTAGGCTTTGACTTTTTAGTTTGGTCTTCTGGTCTATATTAAAGTACATAATATAAAATAAAAAGTAGATTTTTATATTACCTCAAATTTATCTTTTATATTCCTGAGATATCCCCTTTTATTTCTTTTTTACTTCAAATAAAAGTGTGTTTTATATGATAGAAGTTTTAAACATTTTAATATAAAATTATTAAAAATGAAGAAATGAGATTATTTCTATCAGAACAAATAGCATTTGGGAGTTTTAAAAGCTTATCTTTTTCCTCATATGTCCCTTTTTGCTTTTATTTATTTATTTATTGTTTACCTTAGTAGATTCATGCTGTACGTATTGTCCTCTTGAGCTTGACTTACTTAGCAGAATATCCTCCAGTTCTCCCCATGCTACACTGTGTTTCATGTGTTCATCGCTGCTTTTTGTGGATGCAGAGTACTGCATTACAGGTGCCTACCACAGTTTTTAATCCATTCATCCATTGACGGATATTTGGATAGTGTCCAACTCATTGCAACTGTGAACTGTGCCACGATGAACATTGGATCCCTGCCTGTGGTTCGCTTCTTGCCTCTATAGATTTATGCCCTGTTGTGTAGGAATGCTGGGTCATATGGTAGTTCAATTTCTGATTTAGATATTGCCAAATCAATTTTCATAATGGCTGCCCACAGCAGTGGATCCACACCTCCTTCACACATGTTACTTTATGCTTTTTTAAATGGGGCTATCTTTGAGGTTGTTAGGTGACAACTGATTGTTACTTTGATCTGCATTTCTCTTATGGCTAGGGGTCTGGAACATTTTCTCAAGTGTTTATTGGCCATTTGGATTTCTGCCCTTGAGAAACTTCTGCTTATTTCCCACCTCCTTAATGGGCATTTTTTTCTTGTTCTAAGTTAGCAGGGTACTGTGGATTTTAGTAATGAGGCCTTTGTCTAACATGTCAGAGCTGAATACATATTCCCAGTCTATTGTCTCTCTTATTATTCTCTCTTTTTTTTCTTTGACAGTACTTTCTTTATTTTTGTAAGGCAGGTGATTTATCCTGTGTTCTGCATCTTGATTCACTTCCTGCAGGTGTCATCTTGCTTCTTGGGAGGGCTCTTATTATTCTCTTGGCAAATTAATTTCGTTCACACTAGTGTTTCATCTTCAGTATACTCCACTTGTCATTGAGGGCCTCCTTTCTGTCTGTGCTCTTTCCTATTTCTGATCGCCCATGTATTCCTGAGTCAAAGTTTTCAGGTTTGTGCCAATTCCTTCTAGGTCTGCGATCCACCTTTCCCTTACTCTTACACATGGGATAAGATAATGGTCTTGCTTCATTTTTCTGCAGGTATATATCCTTTTTTTTTCAAGCACCACTTAATGAAATGGCATCTGCTTCCCCCTTTATATTTTATCCTTATCAGTTGGCTGTATGCTGATGATTTTATTTCTGGGTTTTTGATTCTTTTCCATTGTTCTTAGTATCTATCATTATCCCAACACCACACTGTTTTGACTATTGTGGCTGATTAATAGGTGCCAAATCAGATAAAGCAAGCCCTCGAACTTTGTACTTCTTGAGGAGTTCTCTGCTAGTTTGGGGTTCCTCTTCTCTCCAAATGAAGCTGATAATCAGCGTTTGTAATTCTTTGAAGAAAGACAATGGTATTTGTATAGGGATAGCATTGAACTTATATAGTACCTCCACATCCAAATAGTAAGAAGGGAGAAAATAAAAAAAGAGAGAAAGACAGGGGTGTTGAGGGAATGGGGCACTAGTCTACTCAAGGGTACAGTGTTGTTTATATTTCCACAGGAGAGGAAGATAGGAACCATACTACAGCCCAGTGTGCCAAGACATGAATGAAACACAAAGGTATGAACCAGGAAACCAATAGAGTTCAACAGGGCTGACAGCCAGTTCCAACTATTCAAGCACTCCCCAATGACCACCCTGGAGGACTGCACTTCAGACAACACTACTGAAGTTGCAGCTCAATAAGTGGGGGCATATCTGATCAGGATCAAATGAAGGGGGAAGGAGAGAGTGTGGAATACACTCTGTTCTCCCAAGCACTGACAGGAATATTCTTGCTCAAGCAGCCAATGCACACAGAAGATCACAGGGTCGACCCCATTATGAGACAGGATGACATGTACCTGACACATAAAACTGAAGGTGACAACCCCGGCATCATGGTGTAGGAATTGTCCCTGATCCAACCCCACTGCGCTAGGGTGAACACTAAAGTATTAATGGAGCAGCGTGGGAGAAAAACAACAAAGCCCCAAGAAATGCCAAAGGCAGCCCAGTGGATGTGACTGGAAAACCCTCAGAGAGATCCATGGAAAGACCTGTAACTGCTTGAGGGGTTTTACATTTTTGATGTTGGGTTTTCTTTTTCTCTTTTTTACTTGTCTTTTTCTTTTGTTGAATTAGGTGTTGCTGACTTATTTTTGCCTTCTTTTTGTTATGTTTTTCTCTGCTTTGTTTTTACATATATGATTGTCTATGCCTGTCTATCTGGAGAAGATAGGTAGGGTGAACAATCCAGAGGAAAGAACAATGGGACCGATGGTTCAGAGAGACAGAGGAGAGGGGGAGATGGGGGGAGCAAAAGAGGGTTTTCAACAAATCCAGGGGAAGGGAAGAATAAGTGGTCTAAAATTGATAGTGAGGATGGCACAGGATGCTTGTTGGCCTCAATCAAGGGCAATATAACCAAAAGAAATTACAAAAGCCTGAATAAAGGCCAAACATGACAGTAAGACATGAGGAAATTAAAAGGAAATAGAGGGAAGAACTAGGAGGTATAATATAACTATACAGGCATGAATATATGTAAATAAATTTATATACCATGATAGCAGAATAGATCTATGTACATATACTTATTTAAAAAGTATTAGGATAGTAAATGGACATTAGACCTCCACTTAAGTATTCCCTCAGCACAAGAGCCATTCGTTCTACTAACACAGCACTCTGTGATATTCACATTCCTTGACATAATCACTGAAGATAAAATGGGTTCAAAGCAAATGTGGTGAAGAAAACTGATGGTGTTTGTCTTACAAAAAAATATAGTATCTGTGTTCTTAAAGTTTTGAAGATAAACAAGTTGGCATCTACCTGGAAAGCAACAAAGCCCACCTTGTAGAAACACACTAAAGTGTGTGATCAGGAGGTGTCGATGGGTTCAGGTATAAGGCACCAATGACCGAAAGCAAAACAAACACATAAGAAACCAATCAATGGGAATGACAGAAAGGGCGGAGTGGAGACTCAAAGCCCATCGGTAGTCCATTGGACATCCCCCTGTCAGATTTGATACATGGAAGAGAAGAGTCAGTCAGGGTGCACTGATGAAACACATAGCCTTCCTCTAGTTCTTTAATGCTTCCTCTCCACCCACCCCCCATTTCCATGACCTTAATTCTTTCTTACTAATCTGCCTAGACCAGGACATGTATAATGGCACAGCGAAGATCTTGAAACATAGGGAATTGAGAACAGATAATCCACTCAGGACCTATAAGTTTAGCAGTGATGCTAGAGGGTTAAATTTAGGGGGAGGGCAGTAAGGGGTAGCAGATCACAATGATTCCCATGTATGCCTCCCCCCATCCCAGCGATATGGACAGCAGAAAAAGTGTGCGACCTGGAACAGAAGCCAGTATAAATTATAAAGACAGAGAACAGAAAGGTGGTTGAAGGGAGACATTGAACAGTGAAAAAGAATAATAATTTACAAATTATCAAGGGTTTGTGAGGGAAGGAGGGGAAAATTAAAGAGCTGATACCAATGGGTCAAGTAGAAAGAAAATGTTTTGATAATGATGATGGCAACAAATGCATTCATGTGCTTGGATGTATGTATGGATTATGATAAAGTTGTATGAACCCCCAATAAAATGATTAAAAAATAAACACACAGATACAGAAAAATATGATCAAGGGACCATGGACGAGGGAGGGAGGGGAAGGGAGGGAGGAGGAAAATGAGGAGTTGATAGTAGGGGCTAAAGTAGAAAGAAAATATTTTAGGAAAAGATGATAACATATGTAAAGATGTGTTTGACAGAACAGATATATGTATGGATTGTGATAAGAGATGTAAAAGTCAACAATAAAATAAAAAAAAAAATAAAACACTTGACTCAAAACAAGTCCTGTACATGAAGTGTCAGCTAATTACACACAAAAGAAGCATTTTAGTATGTATGATCCAAGATTTTAAAGAAAAAGAATCCAAAGTTAGAGGAGTCAAATGTATGAGTACTCAAATTTTGAACCTTAGGTCTTCAGAAGGTTATGAATGACAGTAACAACTCAAAATAAAATTTATGCCTCCCTGAATCCTCTCAGACTATTGATCAGAGATGTGAAAAACCCTGTCCTTAGACAGAGTGCATCATAAAATACATTAATAAAGATATAATTAGGTTAAATTTTTACATCTTACCACTTTCAACCCATTCTAACCTGTTCTATTTTTTTCTTTTTTTTAATATAGATTTTATTGGGGGCTCTTGCAGCTCTTATATCATTCAATACATTGTTTATATTAAGCATACTTGTACACATGTTACCACATTCATCTACAAACCTTTTTATTTGAACCCCCAACCATAAGCTCCTCTATAACCTGTTCTAGTTTTAAAATTATTTCTTGCACTATTTTATGTTGAAAAGTAAATGTAACTAATGTCATAGAACAACTTGGATGAAAGTTGTTAAATAAGATCCTAATTTACTGTGTAAACTTACTCTGAAAATACAATAGCATGTTATTATTAAAGGATAAAAATATGTTTATTTTTATTAAGTTAAAAACAATATTTTATATTTTCATTCTTAGGACAAATCTTTCTAATTCATTCCATTGAAATCCAATTATGGATCCATAATACTTTAAATTAATCACCGTTTGTTAGAAAATTTACAGGCTATTACATATATATATTTATTTAAATCTGATTAAAATGATTAAAGTTGGTAGTACTGTGATACATAAATGTAATTTGAAATGTTTATGGTGCAGAATAAGTAGCCATTTTATAAAATGTTGCCAGAGTTGAGTGGTTATACCTAATAACTAACACCATTGCAAATTAAGGACTATTTAAAAATTCAGGCAAAAGAATGAATTTGAATATTTCTAACACAGATTAATTGAACAATTTTTTTGCATATTAAGTGCTTTTTATTTACTAGTTATGTTTGCTTACTGGCCTTTGTCAACTTGTATTTATGACAATCGCTCTCATTTATCTAATGCTGTTGTAACCAGAATGTCACAAATTTGGGACTTTAACAAATAAAAGCATATAGACATCCAGTGAATCCAGTGTGATAGAGAAACACACTACACCAAACCTCTCTGTCAAATACTTGAGAAAAGTCAGTGAGGAATTAAAAAACCATCAAGTTAGAAATCTTTGAGGAAACGAAATGTGAGTGAGCCCCAAACATACAGAGAATATTAAGGGTGGAATTCACACAAGAAGCTCAAGACATGCAGTGAATTCTTAGCTTGTTGACCAGAAGCCAAGCAACTCCACAGACATAGTAGAACAATCTTTAAACAGTCAACCCAAAGAGACCTAAGTCCTGTCCCTGTTTCCCACACCTGTCTGGTGATCAGAGGGATATGCTGGATCCAATACAGTTCACCCAGAAGATGATTTCACACCTAAATTTCTGCATGTTGGAGGGGGACTGACCCTTCCAAAAGAGAGGTGGACCTGGGGGCCTGACTGCTGCACTACACAGGAGGCTGGTGAAGGGACACGGAGCTAAACCAGTCCCTCACAGCGCCCTGGCAGGGGGCACACACAGCAACAAATATACACTCTGGATGGTGGCAGCTATCATCTGAGCTTCCCACAGAGCTTCAATGAAGGCTTCCCCTGGGAGCAGTAACCTGTTTCTAACTGACTCCATAGTCAGAGAACAGGCTGGGCTTTTTACCTCATGGAGTTTGATTTTCCTTCTTTTTGCTTTTCTGTTTTCTCAGATCGACTGCAGAAGTCAGTCACAGGAAGCGAGGCCTGAATAGAAACAAATGGCCAGTTCTGATTTGAAAGATAGGCATTTTTTTTAACTTTTCCTCTCTTGTTCTTTGGATAAACTACAAGTGGAGAGACATGAGAAAACAGAGGGGGAGTAAACTTTCTGTCGACTAGAAAGTTCACTAACTCCCATCCTTATGCACCTGAGACAGCACTCTTCTGAGACAATTCCTGTGTGCATCTTTGAAAAGTATATCCTGGAAACTCAGAAAGATAAAGGAAATTGTATCTATCATTGTGCATGTGCATGCTGTGGTGGTTTGTTCAGTCTGATTGTGTATGTATATGTGCTTTTGTTTTTGTTCCAATGTGTCTGTTATTATTCCTTTCTTGCTTCAGCTGGCAGAGTTAACTTTCACCACACATCTCATCCATCATAGCACCGTCAGCAGCTACCTGAAAAATAAAGAAAAAATATTAAAACAATATAATATTTAAGCAAGAACATATGTTTTCAGTTCACATTACATAGTAAAGGATAATGACACAAAAAGGGACTATGTATAGAATTCGTTGGCACGTCTAAGTCAGAAAATTTATTGGACTATCAGAAAATACATTTTAAAAATGATTCTCAGTAACTTACAATGAGTGTAGAAAGCATGAGACAGCTCTGATAGAAAAGCAAACAAATATTGAAAGAATTCAGAAATACATTATAAAAGTCAACTGCTGACATAAACAATGAAAAACTAGTCTACGGCCATGCCACCCTGAAAGTGCCTGGTATCATCTGAAAAGCTAACAAAACTGTCAAAGATTAATAATGATACATAATTAAACAACAATTTGAAAGAACAAAGAATTAAAATGGAAGCAATAGAAGACAGATTGACACATTTAAAGACATATCTCTTAAAATCAATCTAGAAGAATTCGTAAGAAGAGAGAAAACAAAGAAAGAAGAACTAAGAACTTTGTGAGACATTATCAAGAAGAATAACATGTTTCATTGGCATTCCAAAGCAGGAAGAAACAAAGCAATCTCCAGAGTAAATAGTATCAGAACTTCTAGAATAACACTTTCATATTACCATAAAAGAAGAAACAATGATGCAAAATGTGAAAGAACCTCAAGTTAGATAGACCACAAAAGAAAATGACCTGTTGATATATTGTAGTCAAATGACATATTGTAGCCAAACCTGCCAATATCGAAGATAAAAAATAATCTTGAGAATAACAAGAAGAAAGAAAATTTACCTATGCAAAATCCATAAGAATAAATGTTTTTAATAAAAAAATGATGAAAGCAAGAATGCAGTCAAATGATAAGTATAAAAATTTGAATGAAAAAATGCCAACCAAGAACCCTGTATCCAACAATATATACCTTAAATATGAGGAAGAAATAGGGGCATTTCCTGTTTGGAGATATTAAAGGATTTTCACACAACTACCCACATACACACACACATATCAAAGACCAGTGCTACAAAACTTAAAGGAAAGTTCTTTTAACAGAAAATAAACATCAATAAAAGCTATCAATCTGAGGATTAACATGTAAGATTTCAAAACCAATAAATCAACCTATTAAATACATGTTAAAATAAAAACAATGTACAAAATTGAAAATATGGAACCAATGATATGATCCAGCAATAAAAACAATTAGTAGTAGATACTTTTTGTGCACCCAAAACATTCTAATGGAGATAATGTCAAAACATTTGTGAGAGAACACAACGGCTCAAATTTGGGAATAAAATAATTATTAATAAGATAACCTTAAAGAAAATGGGAAAAAAGCTCAAAAAAATAAATCGTGAGAAAAATCATAAAACCTTGTAAACAACAAAATTATATTAAAGGAAGAAAGAAAATGACTAAATCCAGGGATAGTCTCATCGTTCTTCCTAGGAGCTGAGAGTAGTTTCAAACTGTTGAGTTTGCACTTAGTATCCCAACACAGGACCCACTATACTACCAAGGCTCCAGTATGTCATTTGCTCTCCTGACTACTGCACCCATGAATGTTGTTATAGAATCATCAAGACAAAACTTTGACAACTTCAAAGCGTTCTTTATCATGATATTACCTTCTGGTCCAGTTGTGAGGATTTCAGCTTTTTTTACATTGATTTGTAATCCATACTACAGGCTGTAGTCCTTGATCTTCATCAGCAATTTCTTCAGGTCCTCCTAACTTCCATCAAGTAAGCTTGTGCCAAACACAGGTTCTTAATAAGTGTCTATCCAACCCTGATACCACATTATTTTTTTTTTTTGTGGCAACAGTGCCCTGGTGGGAGTAACAAGCCCAGCCTTGCTCCTGGAGAGCTGCTGCTGGATTTAAACTGCCAACCCTGTGGGTCGCAGTCCTGCAAACTACCACTAAGCCACCAGGGCTCAGCCCATTATTTTTTACTTCTATTTTTTGGCATCCCTGCCTCTGGTGGTCGTGGGCGCTACCCAGTGCTGCTCTTGAGAGCCGCCGCTGGATTTGAACCGCCAAGTCCCGCGGGCCACAGCTCCGCACTCAACCACCTACGCCACTGGGGCTCAGCCCCAATATTTTTCTTATACTGCAATTTTTGGACAATAAAATGCACCTGATCATAAGACACACCCAGCTTTTTGAACAGGAAAATAAGAAAGAAATATTCAGAACCAAATAGCACCAGTATCTAAACTGTTCTGGAATACCACACCTTCAGATCATAAGACGCTCCTTTGCTTTTGTCTGTACCTTGTGGCTGGGGAGATAGTGCACCTTATGGTCCAATAAATATGGTAAGCCACCTCTTTTGATTATTTGTGAACCTACTGACTACATCAGTATCATACGACAATACAATGCTGACACACCTTCCTGATTTAATTTATGCAGCATGCCCTTGTTATCTATGATCATGGCACAAACTGAATGAACACATTCAGTGGTGGTGTCTCAAGGTTATGTATCATTTGTATTGATTCACGATGTCAAATGCCTTTGCATAGTCAGTGAAACACAATATACACACCTTTCTAATATTTTCTTCATTTAGCCAAGCTTCATCTGCTACCAGCAAGGATATTCCTTGTTCCATCACCTCTTTCCTATCCCACTTGGACCTCTGGCAGATAATTTTATATATACAAAGCATAATTATACATTAAGAAAACATCCCCGCCCAGTCTTGATCAAGTCCATAAGTTTGAAATTAGTCCATATGTTTGACAGCAACCTACAAAGTCCTTCAGAGTCAGGAAACACATGCAATGACAGCAAAGGCAGTATGATCAGCAGGCAGTGGGTAGAAATTCTTCAGATTCGTTGGTGTTGTAAGCATCTTCGCACTGGCGCGCGTCTGCACATGGCTTCTATATATGCAGACATCTTGCTGTATCAGGTAGGTCTCTGCGGCTTCTCCACAAGGATGGCTCACAGGGAGCCAGCCTTGTTAGTGATTCTCTCAGGTAGTGAGTGTTGTCGGAAGAAAGTCTCCCACAAAGAGACCTGAGAGAGATGGTGTCTCTGCGTTCAAGAAGGAATGACCACATTTCCCAGAATTCTCAAGTCCACACAGAGGTCTCATTGGCTATCACCAGATTGACAGGCTAGACTCCAACCCTAAGCTAATAATTCTCAAATTGACACCAGATTAGGGGGCTGTCCCAGGGACAGAACCAAGAGCAAAAGAATGATAGAGAGCAGGGAACATCCCAGGCCCCAGAGCAGGAAAAACTGTGTGCTTACGGGGAGGAGGCCAAGTTGTAAAAGGATGGGTCTTTAGGCTATGATTTGGTTGAGCAGTTTATCACCACAAGTAGCTAGAGCTGAGTGTGGAGTTGCTCTTCTTTGAGGCCTTCAATGTTAGCCCCAAATGAGCTTTTCAGCACTGCTTGAGTAGGGCAGAAGCCACCCTGAGAGACTGAGGGCCAGAGAGAAGCCGGCCTCCGGGAATGGTAGAAGAAGCTGTGCTGATTGAATGATTGAATCCTGAGCATTTACCACCTGGATGGAGACCTATTGACTTCCTTAACGAATTTAAAATAAATTTAACTTAATATTAATTTTAAATAAAGGGACTTAAATGTCCACTTCATATCTCTTTTATTACCTAGCAGCTTTTTAAAAGAAAAATACTGCTCGATTTCAATATACTTCATTTTTCATTTGTTCTTTATTTTTCATTTATTCCTATTTCTAATTTGATGAGACAAAGTAGTTAGTGTAATATTGATAATTATCTTGATGCTTCTAAATTGATAAAGGCTTTATGGTCAACATACTTTATATTCTGGAGAATGTGTGATTTAAAAGACTATGTACTGTGTTGTCTTTAGTTGGAATGTTCTATATATGCTGAGAAGGTCAAGTTGACCTTCTAAGCTAATTGTGTCAAACTTCTTAAATATATTTCTTTAGCTCATATCCAGTTGTTCTGTACTTCCTTGATTATGGTATATTGAAAATCCCTACTATTACTCTTAGAAAACTAAAGAGGGAGAATAAACACAGCATATATTAAATGTAAAGAACTCAAGAAATAATTCAAGCCCTTAGCTAAAATATTGAAAAGAAGCATGAAAAGAAAATGGGAGGAACACTGAGAGTTCTTGTCAATGTGCTGTTGTAACAATGATTGGATGACACAACGACAATAAAAAAATCACATGTTTGTGATGTTAATGATATTTTTTTTATAAAGTGAGCATTCCACCACATTCCTTTTCTAAGGAATTGGTTCAAATATAGATAGTGTTCAATGGAAGCAGATGCATTAGAATGTTCATGCTATAGAACAATATCTTTAATATCTCATGCAAGTACATTTTTTTGCAGATCATCGAACTGTTGCAGCAGCCCTTAGACTCTTACAGCTTTTGTCACAATCCATGCATATACCCATTGTGCCAGACATATCTGTACATATGTTTTTTCTTGTTATCTTTTTCAAAAATTTTCTTTCTACCTGAACCCTTGGTGTCTCTGCATTTTCCCTTCTGTTTCTCTACTACCCTCCCTCCCTCATGCCCCCTTCCATTTATAAATCATCAGTTTTTCATGTCTTACACATACTGTTGTCTCCTTTCATTCTTTTGTCCTCTCCATCCCCCTGGGAGGAGGGCCACACATTGATTTTATGACTGGTTCTCCCTTACTCCTCCCCCAACCCTGCTTCCCTTTTCTTCCTAGTATCACTGTTCCCTTTATTGGTTTATCTGTTCTGTATTCCCTGTACTATGAGCCCTTATCTGCCAGTATACATGTTCTGGTCTAGTCAGATTTGCCAGAGAAAATTGGTGTCATGATACTGGAGGAAGAGGAAGCATTAAAGAATTAGAGGAAGGCTGTGTGTTTCATTGGTGCTAGCCTACACCCTGACTCGCTCATTTATTCTGTGTGGTCCTTCTGAAAGGGAGTATCCAACTGACTACTGATAGGTTTTGGTCTCCACTATGCCCTACCCCCCCCCCACTCCTTTTAATATGATTTTTGTTTGTTTTGTTCTGTGTCTTAGATACCTGATACCTGATCCCATCGACACCTCATGATCACACAGGCTGGTGTGCTTCTTCCATGTAGGCTTTGTTGCTTCTCAGCTGGCTGCTACTTGTTTAATCTCATGTCTTTTAAACCCCAGATGCAATATCTTTTGATAAAGCTGTCTTCACCACATTTCCTTATGCACCCATTTTGTCTTGAGTGATCATGTCAGGAGAGGTGAATATCATAGAGTGCCATGTTAGTAGAACAAATTGTTGAGGAAGTAGTTGAGTGGATTCCTAAGGTCCCTCTGCTGCCCTAAAACTTTATAGATAAATATATGTACTATATATGCTCAAGTACACCAAACCAGATATTAGCCAGGTTACCTAATTTTACCACAAAAAAAACCATTTCCTGGAAAACTTAGCTTATACAAAAGTATAAAGAGGACATATACTTGTCATTATAATTAAATGTGTTTACCTATATGCATCCCTGTATTTTGACCTTTGTAAATGTTCTTTTCCTCCTATTTCTTTCTTCTATTTCCTTTTCCTTTCCTCCTGTCCCACTATCATGTTCAATCTTCATTCAAGTTTTGGTAATTTCCTTTGGTTACAATGTCCTTGATTGAGCGCTTCCCCCCATGCCAGCCCCCAATCATCCTATACACTCCTCACTATCAATTTTAGATCACTTATTTTTCTCTTGTCCCTGGGTTTTTGGGCACTCCCCTTCCTTTCCAACACCTCCTTCTCTCCTGTGTCCCTGTGGAACCATAAGTCCCATTATTATGTCCTCTGAATTATTTCCCCTCAAATTTTGTCTAGATAAACATGCATCAACAATAATATGTGCAAAAATAAAGCAAAGTAAAACATAACAAAAATAAATCAACAAGAGTCAATACAAAAATAAAAGGGAGAAAGAAAGAGAGAAAGAAAGAAAGAAAGAAAGAAAGAAAGAAGCCCAACATCAAAAACTGAAAAGTCTTCAGACAGTTCCAGGTCTATAAATTGAACTTTAAGACTGATTTCTAATCACATCTGCTGGTTTGCCACATCGTGACACCAAAGTCTACTTTTTTCATGTCTTGGGGACTTCTTTGCCTTGAGAAAAAGCTCTTCATTGAGAGAGAACAGACTTATTGCTCTCTGACACAAATAGGACAAATTTCTTATCTTTTCATGTTTTATTCTTTGACTTCTTGTTGATTTTCATATCACATGGCTTCTATGTCTTTGGATTCCTTTTTCTCCCTGGCCTGTTCATTCTTCTGTTAATGTAACATGAAAAATCATTCCAAATTTGGATTCAAACCAAAGGATATAAGTTACAATTTATCTATGACAATATCTTGTAGTGCACACAACTTTAATATATAACAAGTAAACTTTGGCCTCTGTCCAAATTGGTATCCTTCACACAGACAGAACATGGTTTCCACATTATATTATGCAGATGCATAATATTCAATCACACATTGAAGTTTCTCTCTTCTGAATCATGCTAAATCACCTATGAATACTGTTTTAGGTGTATTTTTTTTTTGGCATCACTGCCCCCAGATGGTGGGAGTAGGAGGCCCAGCCTTTGCTCCGTGGAGCTGGAATCGAACCTGCATCCCAGTCTAGGAGTATTTTTTGTGAGGCAAAATTCCTCTTTATCTTTGAACTCGTGAAATATACAATGCAAGCTTTTGTTTAGGGATACTCTCAGCCAAGTATTAGGTGTACAATTGCTGCTATGTTTACCCATTTACCTCATGGAGGGTCTCTATTTTCACTGACCCACTCAATGAGAGAGCATGAAGTTCCATGTCAGAGACTGACTCCCACTAACAACCCAAAGAGTATGTGAGATAAAATCTTACCGTTCTTGCTTCTAAGAAGCAAGTGTTCTTCTTCCAAGTCATATAATTTTATTTACCTGAAAGTACATTTTATGTGCAATATCTTTTCAGCAAAACCATAATTTGTATGTTTCAACTTTATTTTTTCCATATTGATTATCAAGCTTCATCACCATATTTTGCTCAGCCCACTGTAACCCCAAGGTAACATTTTTCTTTAAACTTTTTGAAAGGATCAAGTCTTAATGACAAAACAATGAAAAACCTATTAAAAATAAAATAATTATGAGATGTGGAGAAAATCTGCAGTTAAAGAATCAAAAGATAACAATGCATTTAGCATAAATAAAGCAGATAGAATTGGAGAAAAAATGTAGGTCTTGAGATATACAATATTATGGAATCCTATGGCCAAAATAGTGAACAACACAGGAAATATTGAAAAGATTATGGAAAACATACGATCTGAAAAACATTACTATCTGAAAAATATGTTAACTTCTAGTCATTTCATGAGACCCACATGATCAAGAATCAATGGCTTGATAAAGAAAAATTATGTTTTGCTCGTTTTTTAGATAAATATATTGACACTGATATATGTATATGAACTTTATATCAAGAAGGCATCTCAGCCCAGTCTAACTGAAGTTCATGTGCCCTATGATAATTGGAGCCCTCTTCAGACTCACATAATTGTAAACTGAAGAAGCAGAAAGGTGAAGCAGAATGCCGGAAGGTCACGGGTCAAAGGGTATGTGAGTGGAATCCAAGTCAATGAGAAAATGGCAAGAGGTTGACAACCCTCATGGTCAGGCAACCCTGGACACAAACACTGAGGTCTAGTGAGGGGGAAAGATAAGGAAGAGAGTGAGGAGACATTTCCAATGTTTCTCTGATAAAAAGAACACTCCGTGAAAGAACTGTCATCAGTCTGTGACCTGGTTGATAATTTGAGTTCCATACCTACCCTAGCTGACATAAAACCTTACTGCCAATATCTCCAAGTTACACTAAATTTATTGGTGAAATATAGGGCTCTATGGATTCATGTCATTACAAATGAGAGGTTACCACAAATAAATGGAAAACTGGATGTTCTCCCTTGAAATTAAGAAGACATCTATCTTCAATGCCAATTCTGAAGAAAGATAATAAAAGAGAATGTGGATATCTTTGAATAATTCTGTTGACAGTATTTTTTTAAAAGGTTGCAAATTACATTGAAAAGAAACTGCCAGAACTTGAAGAAAAATAGATTACCCATTGCCATCGTCAGTTCGGAATCATAAGGACCTTTATTTTTCCCCCAATGATTTTATTGGGGGGGGGTTACAGCATCCCATACATCATTTGTATCAAGGATATTTACACACATGTTGTCATCTTCATTTACAAAATATTTTCTACTTGAGTACTTGACATAAACTACTCTTTCCATTTATGGAATTTCTAAGATTTCAAATTGGGGGAGAGTAAATAACTTCATCTTCTTCTCAGTGACTGATAGGTTTGGAGTGCTGCAATGAAGTGATTCCAATTTTAACTGGTGTTTTCAACTCCAACCAAATAAATGAAAAGGATCATGGAAATAGAAATGTGAAACACCAATAGTGTGCCTGGTCCAGTTTGCCACTCCTCTCTCAGAAGCAGAAGAATGAAGAACCATACTAAGAATGCATGTGAGATACTTATCTAGAAAGGGAAACTCAATGCCTGCAGAATCAAAATAAAGACACAGAGCAGAAAAATAGCTCTGAGAATATGAGGCATATTGGTGACCTTACCCACAGAACCTTACCCACAGAGGCCTGCAGTTGAGAACAAGTTCATGTAGCTGAGAAACTAAGAACAAGCTAGATACATGTCTGTCAGGATGACTGAAAGGAAGCATAGCAATTTTTTTAAAAAATCTAAAAATGTATATTAACTATTTTATGGGAGAAAGATGTGGGTTTATACACCCACAAAGAGTTACAATCTGAGAAAGTCACAGGGGCAGTTCAACGCTGCCCCATAGAGATGCTCTGAGGTGGCATTGATTTGATGGAAGTGAGTTAACATTTTATAACCTACTTGCTTGCTAATAAAGATCATTATCATGAATAGTACGTGTGAGTTCTGTGTGGTCCTTGAAACAAATTATTGTGTCCTGCAGAGAAGTAGAGTACCATGGAAAGGGGAGTTGATGCCAGACACAGATAAATTAGAACGGATGCTGGAGGCATGTCTGACTTCTGCTTATGGCATTGACCTTGGGCTATTATGCAGTTGGATTCTCCAGTTCTTTAGCCAGAGGAGGTCAGACATATCCCTCAAGCCATTTCTTCAATCATCCACCTTGCTATTATTATTCCAAAATAAATTAGAATGCATGATATCAATTTTACTTATTCCTTATTCTCTGTCTTTGTTTATTTCTCTTTCTATATATTTATTTCTCTTTCTATATACATGTCTTATATGTCATTTCCTTTTAAAATTCCATAATACATTGTTTTAGGAAAATCATATTTTATATAATAAATACTATGCATACTCAAAATATAAATATACCTTTGCCCTAAAAAACAGTTAAATTGCAGGTCTTATGTAAGATTCCATTGCATTCAAGTGTTGATACAGTCAGTTACAAATTCGAATACTTTTAAAGCAAAATTATGAATCCATATCATGTAAATGGTTTCTTAAAACTTAATCACTGTAAGGAGATTTTACTCATTCCTGTTTAGGAAAATTTCAAAACTATATTAAAATATCACATACACTGTTTAATTTAAGAAGACACTTAACAAAAATAAAATACACATTTATGCATGAATAAACTATGATGGTTACATAATCTGTTATCAACTGGATACAATTGTGAATGAAGGGGTGGGGTTTAGCCTGTCAATCAGATCACAACTTGATGACTTAATTTGGAAGAGCTAAGGAGAGAAATAGCTTCCTGGAGGTAGGGCACACACACACACACACACACACACAATACCTGGGAAACCGTCTTGTTGACAAGACACATGGAGCTATGCTAGAGCCTGGAGCTTGTAAAACCACATGGAGACCACTACCAGAACTGAGATATCTCCATTACCATTGGATCCACAAGACCTTCCACCCACAGGCATATGATTTTCTTTTATTCAGCATCATTGTATGCGTTGCGTGAGTCTGAAGGATAATTTATAGATTGGTATCAGACATATGGCCTAATATCAGACTTATGGACTGAATCTGACTGGGCTGGGATGTTTTCTCAAAAATCAGTTCCTTTTGTATATAAAGTTCTTTCTTATGCACATATGAATGTCTATGAATATATTTCTCTAGTCCACCTGGATAAAACATACACTTTACTATCTATTCATGCTTCACATATGCAAACTTTTCATAACCTTTCAGGTACATTTCATTGGGTAGTTTGATGTAGGAAACTAATAATTATTTATTGCATTAAACATTTTCAGCCTTGATAAATTTTTGGATTGAATTGTGTCCCATCAAAGTTGTGGGGAGATGACTGGACCATAATCCTCTAGATTAGCTGTTATGTAGTCACATAATATGGAAGTTATGCAATGATCCATCATTATGTGATATGATGTAAAAGAAACAACTAGTTAAAGACAATTAATGTAGGGCTGGCACAACTTTAACCAGTCATAATCTTGCTAGAGGTAAAATAAGAGAGAAGAAATAATAATGAGAGGGACCTACAACTAGCAAAAAAGAAGAGTTTGAAGTGGAGTTCATATTTTATATCAGGGGTCCCTATACTGAGAAACTCCTATACACAAGGAAATATTAATGACAAGACATGGAGTTCTTGCCAAGGGATACTAGCCCAACATATATGAAAATTATGTCATATATTTATACAAGTATATGTATATTTATATATAACTTTGAGTTATTTCTCTTAGCTACCCTATGAACAAAAGAATGAAATACTGCTCCCCTCTGTCCCACCCTAACAATTATTTTTATATTTGAGTCCATGTTGCTGTCATGTATGAATCCATATCATGGAGGTGCTTTCATACACACTTAAATACTAAATCTACAGTTAGCATGCACCATAGAATTAGTTCCAACTCCTAGAATCTCTTGCCCAATGTGGTGGCCATGTGCTTATATTAATTTCATGATTGAGTTGTAGGGGTGTAATCTAGCCTGTTAATCTGGAGATAGCCATTGAGTAGACATTGAGGCCTTCGGGTGGGCATGGCTTTCTCCTGATACATCTGGGAAATCTTGCGGTAATTCCCTCGTGGAGATGAGATGCTATCTCCCCAGTTGTTGGGAGTTAGTCTCAGAGAAGATGAATCATGGAAAAGACAAGATGGCAGCATCCAAGTTGCTGAAGGAGTCAGAAGAGATGCCACAAGACATTACCCTGATAGAACCAGACCTCTGAAGGTGGAGAAGCCATGTGGGGATCCCTGCCAGCGCTGAGTTACTTCTACCACCACTGGATGTTATTGATGGACCCTGAGCCCTGGAAGTGAGGAGCCATGGGGAGACTCCTGCCAGTGCTGACTGCACCCACTGGCCTGTGACTTCTTGAGTAGGAAGGAAACTTGATAGACTGGTATCGGGCATATGGGTTAATATCAGACTTATGACTTTGCGTTGGACTGGGTTCGGCTTTCTTAATGTCCTATTCCTCTTATATATAAGCCATACCCTTATATCCATATGCATGTCTATGAATTGTTTCTCTAGTCTACCCAGGCTAACACACCCAACATAATGGAACACTGCTGGGGCCTATGTTATGATCACAAATATTCTTATGCTTGAGCCACTGTTGCAGCCTCTGTGTCAATCCATGTCATCAATGGCATTCCTTTTTAGTTAGTCTTTGATATACTTACATTTATCAAAAATGATCATCCTTTTTTTGGCATCATTGCCCTTTGGTGGTCATGGAGCTACCCAGCGCTGCTCCTGAGAGCTCTCGTTGGATTTGAACCGACAAGCCCATGGGTTGCCTTCCCACACTCATCCACTTATACCACCAGGGTTCAGCCCCATGATCATCCTTTTTCAGGAACAAATATTCCTGACAATATGTAATATGTCCAAAGTACACAATGATACACATCTCAATATTCTTACCTCTACCGAGTAGAAAGTGTATATATATGTATATATATATATATTTGAAAAGCCAAAAATCTATATGAAATATTATCTAAGTAAATTATAACAAATACTTTAGAAAATTTACAACTAAAAAACAATGGAAAACTTATCAAACATAAGTTATCAAATTATCAAATTTCATTGATTAGAGAAATAAGATAGTAAATGTGATTGCAGCAAAAAATAAATAAAAGAGAATCACAGCTACCCTTTAAAAAGATTATTTATTTAATATCATCTATTAAATGGCATGTAAATCAGAATATTACTTCAAATTTCTTGACTTGTGCATGTGTACAATGCTGCTGATGATTATTATTATTAAGTATTTTATTGGGGACTCATACAACATTTTTCACAATACATAAATACATATATTTTGTCATGCTTCCTCACATACCTGCTGCTGTCATCATTTTCTGAATCTCCACTTTTCCACTTGAGCCATTGACACTAGCTTCTCATCTTTCCCCCTCCATCCTAGCTCCCCAGTCCTCCACCAATTGCTTTTTTATAACTTGCACAGCCCTATGTCTCCCCTCAACTTCTCCACCAATATCTGTCCTCCTGGTAGGAGGTTATGTGCAGATTCCTGTAGTTGGCTCCCTCTCTCTATCCCACCTCTCCTCCTCCCATCCAGTAGTTCCACTATTACTACTGGCCCCAATAGGTTCATCTTTCTGGGTTCCCCACATTTCCATTTCCCATTTCCACCAGTGTACCTTCTCCAGTCCAGCTGGATTTGTAATGTAGAACTGAGACCGTGACAGTTGGGGGAAGGAAGCCTTCTGGAACCAGAGGAAAGTTGTATGATTCATTGCCACCTCACTGCACCTTATTAGCTTATCTCCTCCCCAAGTCTCCCCTGTGATAGGGTGTCCAATTACCCACAGGTGGGTCTTGGGTCCCTACTCTGCTCACCCCCCTATATTCATGGTGATGTGATTCTTGTTCTTTAATGCTTGATATCTGCTCCCTTCAGGCCCCCATGATCGGACATGCTAGTGTGTTTCTTCCATGGGGGGCTTTGCTGCTTCTGGACTAGATGGCCACCTGTTCACCTTCAAGCCTTCGTAATCCCAGATAATTTATCATTTGGTAGCTGGGTGCCATTGGATGTCTCCTCTCTGTCTGCGTCTACTTTCTTCTGTCTTCAGCAGTCATGTTGGGAGGGTGGGCACACAATAATGTGATATTTGTTCCATGATGCCTCATCTGCTTCTTTCCACATCTCATGGTCGCACAGGCTCATGTGCCCCTTCTATGGTGGGCTTTGCTGTTTCTCGGCCATATAACTATGTTCACCATCAAACTTTTAAGCCTCAGTTGTCGTATCTTTTGAGAGCCACTACCATCAGCTATCTTTACCACTCTTGCTCAATCCCCACATGTCCTCAGTGATTGTCTCATGAGAGATCGCATATGGTTTTTTTCCTGCTTGATGCCTGAGGCCTGGTCCTTTTGAAATCTCATGGCCACTTCTTCCATGTGGGTTTGGATACTTCTCAGCTAGGTGGCTGTTTGTTTACCTTCAGGCTTTGAGACCCCAGAACCTATATTCTTTCGTAGCTGGGCACCATTGGTTTTCTTCACCACATTTGCTTATGAACATATTTGACTTCAGTGATTGCATTGGGCCAGTGAGCATCCCGGAATGCCAGATTAATAGACAGATTAAGTGTCCTTGCCTTGAGGGAGAGTCCTTGGGTGGGGGGTCCAAGGTCCAGCTTCTACCCTGGTACTAAATATATAAATATATGTATCTGGATTTAGTCACTCCTTACAATATATGCTTATATTTACATATGTGTATGTCTATGTTTAGACCTCTGCAAGTGCCCTTTGTCTTCTAGTTCTTTCCTCTATTTCCTTCTGCCTTTGATTATTTTTATGAAAGAAAAAACATTTTCCAACAACATGTAGCATCGCTGTTAAATGTTGTGGGGTTGGTTCTGACCCACATATAACAGAATGAAATAATGCCCAGTTGTGCACTATACTTAACTATGTTTGAACCCATCACAGAATTACAAAACTCAAAAACATGCATTTTTTTAAATTAAATGCTTTTGTTTGATAGGCTGTTACTAAATATCTGTTAGTTATTGATTTGCAGTTATTTTAGCTCATTCAACTATAGAAATATAGCAGTAATATATTACTTGCCCTGAAAGTTAAATAGTTTCTTAACATTTTGAAGTAAATATATCTATCTAGTAGTAACTGCCCTTCTTTTTCAGACTCTAAAATGCCTCCATTATAACATAAATTATTTAAAACTAAGATCTAATAAAAATAGAGGAAAAGCGCATATTACTTTGTCTTTCAGTATAGAAATGAGCTAACTCAAGCATTTTTCTGTTAAGCAAATTTGGATTAGTCATAGAAAAGTTGACTCAAATTATTTTCTAAAGGTAGGTTTTTTCCTTGACTTTGCTTGATTTAACTTTTTAGGTAAAAGACCACTTCACCTTACTGTTTGGTTATGTTAACATATTTATAAGGGTGGTCTTCAGGGTAAGAAAGTGAAAATTATAAGAGCTGCAGAATGATTCCATTCCATATTATTTTATATATGCATATACAGTAAAGAAAAATGAGACATTTACTGTCCAGAAATATTTAAGTTTTGATTATAATGTTGCAAAAAGTTGGACACCTTTTTATCAAAGAATTTCTAGCATTGGGATATAGCTTATCAAAGTTTATCTGATAATTTTTTGTTGTTATTGTTGTTGTTTTGGTTTTTTGTTTTTTGGGAGGGGCATCACTGCCCTCTGGTGGTCATGGAAGCTACCCGGCATTGCTTCTGAGAGCTGCTGCTGGATTTGAACCGCTGGATTTGAACTTCCAAGCCTGCAGGCGGCAGTCCCACACTCAAGCACTTATGCCACTGGGGCTCAGCCCTGAATCTGATAACTTTCTTTTCATTTCACTAAATATAATGAAAAGTACTGAATATTAGAAAAACAATAGCAAAGTTTACAAAATGAAATCTTTATATACAATAGAAATATTACCAAAATGCTAAAATGAAATCTAAAATTAATTCTTTTTTGGGGGTGAGGAGGCATCACTTCCCTCTGGTGGTCATGGGAGCTACCCAGCCTTGCTCTTGGAGAGCCACCCCTGGATTTGAACCGCCAAGCCCCTGGGCTGCAGTCCAGCACTCAACCAGTATGCCACCATGGCTTAGCCCAAATGTGATTCTTATATTCAATTAATTCTTATATTTGCATTTAAGTCAAAACAAAGAAAATATCTTCTATTATGACTTAGAGCATAATATAATTTATGCTCTATGGTTCTGAACATAATCTCTCTCTCCTATTACTCTGTTTTCACTAAACATGTGTCCAAATGCTTTGGTGTTGTTGTTGTTGTTCTTATGTGCCATCGTTCAGCCTTAACCGAGAGTGAACTTAGTGACAGCACAATGATGCATGTTCTGGTCCTGTGCCCTCTTCACGATTGTTCGTCTGAGCCAACTGATCACTCACTCGCTGTGCCAATCCATCTTGTAGAGGGTCTTCTTTTTCCTTCTTCATCTTTTTATTTGCTCTTCTATATTACAGAAGATAGTATCCTTTTCCAGGCACCAGTATCTCCTGATGTCATGTTCAAAATACCTGAGGTGAAGCCTCAGCAACTTCACTTCTCAGGGTCATTCTAGTTGTATTCCTTGCAGGACACACTTGTATGTCACCCTGACTTCCCCTGATGCATTGAATAGTCTTCACTTGCCCCATAAGTCAAGTGCATCCATTCCTCTTCAGTCTTCTTTATACAAGGTGTGGTGTTCACATTCCTTTGAGGTTATTGAAAATATGAAGGCTTGCTTCAGATATAATGTGACCCTCAAAGGGAAACACTTGCTCCTCAAAACATTAAGGGAAGCTTGTGAGATAGATTTATACAATTCACTATGTTATTTGATATCCTGGTTGTTAACATGAACATTGAGGAACCGAGAATTTGCCCTAAAATGTGTGAAAGAGAGTGAATGAATTGTTTTAATTCAGCAAAAATTCCATAAGAAATAAGCAGGGTGTACAACCAAGAGAAAGCTCAACTCATTTTTCTAAACCTAATAAGTAATATTATGTTTAAAATTGAAGGGATCACATGTGAATATATGGAGAATCATGGGGATTTCTCTAGGTTTTCGGGTATAGAATGAGCATGCCATAGAAAAGCAATGGGATCAAATGCAATTCTTCATGGTCATACAGAGTTTATTTTATTCATCTAGGGGCATTTTATTGAATGTCTAAGAGTTAACATAGAATGCTCAGCATTCATGCATGTCAAGGATAAGATATGCGTTTTCAAATCATCATTGTAAGAAGCAATATAGAAGGTTCTTATGATGAGAGCCCTCTTAAAAGTAGGTGCTTGAGAACATTTTAAAAGTCATGCAATGAATCTGAAAAAATCAGATGAAATTTCAAAACGGAGAGGATAATTTTATTGAAATTGAAATGAATATAAAGTTAATTAAATATGAAAACATATTGAAGATAATGACCATAATTAAGAGAACAAAGACTTACAGGTATGTCAAACATCACAGTAAGTTGGTAAACAAAGAGTAGTGTATTCTTACTGTTGCAATGAGAGACACTGTAAAATGCCTCAAAAACAAGAGAATTTATGGCGACGACGAGAGTGGCATAGGTTGCAATATTGCTGATTTTGCTGATCAGATTATGAACCTGAATTTAGATAGTTATGTGATTTTGTCCTCGGGCACATTGTCTTTAAAGTAACCTTTTACTAATTTAAAGACTGTAACTAGAACTTACCTAACTCAAGTACTTCAAAATATTTGTCCACTATAAAATCTATTCAACATAGAATATGCATTGCTTGTATGCTATATGTCATATCAATACTTTGAATAAAAGGAAGAGCATAGTTTGCCTTCTTCAGCATATCCACTGCCCATGGTAGAAAAAGGCAAGCACTAAAAAAGTGCAATTTTTCCATGGATTATAATGCTGACGATTGACTTTTTATATATAGTTTGCATTATAGTGAGGTAATCCCCTTCTAATCCTATCTTATGTTTTAATGAGGAATGGGTGATGAATGCTATCAAATGCTTTCTGCATCTACTAATACTATCAAGTGGTTTCTGTCCTTTTTCTTATCAATGTGATGAATAATATTGATGGATTTTTAGTTTAATCATTCCCTGCATCTCTGGTATGAATTCAATTTGGCTATGATTACTTATTCCTTTTATATAATTTTGTATTCTATTGGCCAAGGTTTTAAGAATTTTTGTTTCAATGTTCCTTCGATACATCTGCCTATTCTTATGTGATGCTTGCCTGGTTTGGGTGTCAGGGTTATTCTAGCTTCATGGAATGTATTGCAGAGTTTACCATCCTTTTCTATGCTCAAAGAACTTGTGTGTGTACAATTGGTGTCAGGTGTTCCCTGAATGATTGATAGAATTCTTCTGTGAAGACTACTGGGCAGGTATTCCATTTATTTTGTAGTCCTTTGACCATTTTATCTATTTCTTCTTCTATTATGACACTGTTCAGGTTCTTGGTATCTGCACAAGATAAATGCAAGCATTTATCCATGTCTTAAAAGTTGTATGTGTTGAAGTGCAGACCTTCATAGTATTGTGTAATTAATTTTTTAATTTCACTAGGATATGTTTTAATTCCACCTGCTTCATCCCTCATCCTGGATATTGAGATCTTCTCCCTCCCATTTTTGGTTAGGTTGGTCAACTCTTTGTCAATTCTGTTACACCTTTGAAAGAAATGGCTTCTTACCAGATAAGGATGCCTCCCCCCCACACTTGTATTCAATATCATCCTGAAAGTCCTAGCTAATAATATAAGGCAATTGAAGAACATGAAAATTATTTGTCTAGAGAAAGAAGATGTGAAACATCATTATTTTCAGATAGTAAGAATATATATATATATATATATATATATATATATATATATATATATATCCCAAAAGGCTCCTGGAATTGATAAAGGAATAAAGTAGGGTGGGAGGATGCAAGATCCACAAGCAGAAGTTAATTGGGTTGCCATATACAACTGATGGGCTTTCAAAAAAAGGGATAAGAAAATAATGTCCTTCACAAGAGGCAAGCATAGACTTGTATATCAAGGGATATACTTAACCAATAAAACTAAATTTTTGTACAAGGAATGTTACAGAACATTGCAAGAAATCAAAAGAACCTTGACAAATGGAATAAAATTCTATGCTTGTGGATTGGAAGACTCAATATTGTAAAAATCTCAATCCTACATAAGGCACTTTATAAGTTGAAAGCCATCTTTTTTCTCACAGCAGTATCTTTTTTCAAAGAAACAGATGTTTATGAACTTCATGAGGAAAGAAAAGAACCCTAGAATTTGCAAATAACTCATCAAGAACAAGGCGGGAGGACTTGCATTACCTGAATTTAAAATTTATTATATAGCCACAATTGTCAAAGCAGTATGTATTAT
>PVJH01014234.1:0-57627 GCA_004026705.1 Nesogale talazaci
AAGGCATGCCTTTTCTCCCTTGGTAGCAACTGGCAGCTTACCGACTAGCGGAGAGAGAGGGGGCTGCACTTCCTTCTAGGGGACAAAGACTCTAGGATGACTGGTGCCCTCTGTGCCTTTATCAACTGGCAACATTGAGTGAGCGCCCACTCTGGCGAACACTGTCATGGGTGCTGTTGGGAAGTGCAAGGTAAGGGGCAGACAGAGTCTCTGCCCTGATGGCAACACTGCTGAAAACAGAAAACAGCATGAGGGGCCTCCAAAAGGGAACATCAACTCAAGTCCTTTAAAATCAATGTGAAAACAGCTAAAAATACTGTGCTTTGTCGTTGCCGCTTTCACTATAAGACAACACCCCAGGGCCGTAACCAGCTTGATCCATAGTCCCTGAGACAAGGTAAAAAAGATTTATGGAAGCCTTAAAAAAATAAAAGGAAAAAGCCATATATGCTATATCTTTATCAGTCTTATAAAGCTTTTTCCTGACGTTAAGAGACAGTCTCAAGGAAAATGGAGTGCAATAAAAGACTTCTAAAACTTTAAGTGACTACCTGTCAATACACTTGCACGAACTGAGTAAACTTACAATACGTGCAGATATGTGTAGCCAAATATCTGTTAGCCTGGAAGACAAATGGCCACCACAATGCAGGAAACCGTGCTTCAAGCATGGAAGCTTGTCTTCCTGAATTCCACATGCCCAGTATCCTTGTATGTACTGGCCACCCACCCCAGTGATTTCCACTGTGCCCTCCCTTTCACATTTCACTAGGAAATAGTATGTTCTTCTGCATAATCCTGGAGAAAAAGTAAAGTCAAACTGTTCCTATAAGTCATACCAAATTCACAAGAGGAAAGGAAGAGATTGCATTTGATAGGGTTCCAAAAGCCTCCTCGATAGGAGTTAACATGTGTTCTGTGGGTCTTAGCAGGGGTTGCCCCCGCCCCCCCCCCAAGCCAACAGTGAAATACGACTGAGTTAGGAATTGAAGGGAAACAGCAAGAGCATGGGGAAGTAGAACCAAGAGTGAAAAGCAGCCACACTGCGCTGTGTTATGAAAGCAGTTATGAGTGGTGGAAATTAATCCAATTAGAGGAACTTGGGGAACCCGAATGGAAGCCTGCATCTCAATTAATTCAGGCCAAGGGAAAGGCAGCTGCTCTCAGTTTACCATAGGTACCCTCACTGGGCAATGCTCTTCCTCCCTTAGAACATCTAGAGCGGTGGGTCTCAACCTGCCTCATGCCATAACCCTTTCATACAGTCCCGCATGTTTCATAGCTACTTCATAAGTTCAATTTTGCTATTGTTATGAGTCAGGCAAACCCTTGAAAGGGTAGTTTGACCCATTCAAAAGGATTTGCGACCCCCAGGTTGATAACCATGGATTTAAGGCATTACCTGAGTCCCAACACTCCAGAACTCCAGGGAAGTTGCTCTGTGCTGCCTGGAAGCTTCCTGATGGGCAGGTAGCACAGGCGAATGTTGGGTCAGGTCCTGCTTAGCTGTTGCAACCTTCTCTGGTGAGGCAACTGCAGAGAGTACTAGTTCATTCATGAGAACCTACCCGGGGAGCCCAGAGTGCTCACCAAGAGGACGGACCCGGTGCCCAGGGTACAGAGCTTGACAGAGATGTCAGATGGGATCAGTCCAAGCAAAATATGGAAAGGAGATCCTCATGTTAGGGGGTTTAGGCCTAGGCATCGCTCGCATGCACACACACACACACACACACACATATCAACTGTGCCCAGGACCCCAGTACCTTGAGGACATGCACACTGGACCATGTTGCAATCACCTAATGTCCTATTACAAGGGAGGCATTGTGGGTGTTAACTTTAGGCAATGCATGACTACATTTAATCTAAGCATATATCTATAGAAGGGAATGCTTTAAATCATCTCTTTTCAGCATTTAAAGATCTGAGAGATCATCTGCATTCCCATGTGTTATTTTAGATGAGGTAGAGCACATATAAAGTTAAGCATCATCCATCATATTACACCAGCAAGAGCCCACGAACCAAGTCTTTGATGCACGATGCTGACAGAACAAGCCATCTAACAAGTAGTCCTTCCCAACTCGCTTCTTTGTTTCTGTACAGTGTGCTATTATAAGAACTTAGCATATTCTCCTGTCGTGCCTGCCCATATAAAATATGCTCAGTCAGATTAGGATGATAGTCCTCAAAATGCTTATAATAGCATAGGTATTACAATCACCTGATAATTCTAGTGAGCAAAAATATATAATGCTACTTTTTAACATAAAACTAGTAAGGGAGAAAATTTAGAATCAATTAAGTGACCCAAAATTTTAAATAAAAGCAATGTGTATGAAGCTTAATTTTTTTGAAAAAATGGAATTCTGATTAAGCCCAACTTTAAAGAAAGGCAGGCGTTGTCAAGCAGATTATTGTTCGTTTTCTTTTAAGTTGCTAACTTATTCTAAGATGACTAGGTTAATACTGAGATCTAATCTGAGTGAAATAATTCTGGTACATAATTTATCTATAATCAGCTAATAACAATACCTGAATAGATAAATACTGTGCTATTCCGGGTAGACCAGAGGAACAAATTTCATAGACACACATATAGATATAAGGAAAAGGTTTATATAGAAGAGGAACAGGACATTGAGCCCAGTGCAGTTCAAAGTCATAAGTCCGATATTAACCCATATGCCCGAAATCAGTCTATAAAGTCTCCTTCCAACTCAAGAAGTCACAGGTCAGTGGGTGCAGAATCCTGGCACTGGCAGGGGTCTCCACATGGCTCCTCGCTTCCAGGGCTCAGGGTCCATAAACAGCAGAAGCAACTCATCACTGGCAGAGGTCTCCATGTGGCTGCCCTAGCTTCAGAGGTCTGGCTTCATCAGGGCAAAGCCATGTGGTCTCTCCGCCAGCTTCTCCAGCTTCTCGGATACTGCCATCTTGTTTTGTCTGTGATTAATTGTCTCTGAGACTAACTCCCAACAACTGGGGAGAGAGTTTCTCATCTTCACGAGGGAAATATTGTGAGATTTCCCAGAAGTCTCAGGAGAAAGCCATGACCAGATAAAAGCCTCATTGGCTACTCAATGGCTATCTCCAGATTACCAAGCTAGACTCCACCCCTACATTTCAATCATAAAATTAACATAAGCACATGACTGCCACAAATACTATAATGTATGATGATACTACATATATATATTTTTCATGCATTGTTAAAAATAGCAATGGTAACTGAGTTATAAAATCTATCTTAGTGTACCTCTAAGACTACCACTTACTTATAACTAAACTCAGGTATCTAAAGTGTTATTTCTCCAGGTTTTGAACTCCAACTCTGTATGTGGTTGTATCTCAGCTTGAGGATCACAATCCCTCAGCATGCAATGCCCATTTAGGGTAAAACAACAGCAACAACAATGCATTGGTGGAACATGCTCCTCACCTGTGAGTATAATCAGGCTACCTAAGAGCAAATGATATATATTAAGCAATCATTAAATGATGATTTATTACAGGCAAGATCTGGCAGGCTGTTCCTATACAGCGGATAGTCCAGGACTCCAAGTTGTCACTCCCAAGGAGCGGATAAGAATTTGGTCTCAGCAGTCTTTTGGGTTTTTTTGAAGAAAGCATCTTAGCCCATCAGTTCTGATGTGTTCAAAAGTCACTTATAAATATAAGGATCTTTTGACTTCGGGAGAAAACAGGTCTGTAAGATACCCAAAACAGGAATCTCCAATATAGCACAATTGTCCATCTATGGACAGTCTAACACCTGCTGTGAAAATCCCTGCCAGGCAGTTTTCCTAGAATAGCCTTTAACACAGTGCCTACTGTAATCAGCTCTCAGTGATACTAATGATCTATTTTGTAACTGGACAATCTTGTAATATGTTCTTACTCTCCTGGTAGTCATAGCTCTTTAAAATGCAAGTAAAGCGTATGATTAGAGGAAGCACATTAATTTCTTTCTAGTGAAGCCTTCTTTAATCCTTTGTTAAAAAGAGATAGATAGCGTTTGAATTGGACCGGGACAGATGGGTTAGGAGGACAGGGTTGCCTCTCACGGCTCTGCATGAAGGAAATAAAACCTGAAGGATCGATTTCACAGATATCCTCAGGAAGCATGCGTATGGGTGTCTGTGTATACATACTCACACACACATGTAAGGGCCACACTCCTCCCCCATATGCACATTTGGAACATAGCTTGTGCTTTTAAAAACCAGACCAACAAATTCACTGTCCTCAAATCAATGCTGGGTCATAGTGTCCCTTACCCATCCCCCCGCACTCTCGCCCCATGAGTTTCAGGAGTAGAAAACCCATTCCTTCTCCCACTGAGAGAGCTGCTGGTGGTTCTGAACTGCTGACCATGAGAATGGCAGCCCAATGCATGTCCACTGCACCACCACATGTTGCCTCATCTGCTGCTTGTAAAAATCCAGCAACAAGTTGAAGCTTGAATCCATTCCCACAGAATGAATCCTGGAAACAATCCAAGCAGTGCAGCTGCCCAAAGAAGGAGTGACTCTGTTTTGAAAGAAATGCAGCTAATGTGCTACTTGGAAGGAAGGATGAGGAGGAGTATTCCGACATACTTTGGACATGTCATCAGGGCCATCCCAGGAGTCAGGCATCACACTTCGGAATGAAGAGCGTCAGCCAAGAGGAAGGGAGTCCAGGTGCTGTGGGAGAACGACTGACCCACCGGCGCCAACCAAGAGGAGGACGCACGCATCCCGGTTCATGCTGGGTTTTGCTGTGCACAGCGCTGCTCTGCGTTCGAGCACACATAAAGGCTCTTGCCAACGTCAGAAATCTATCACACATTGAAAATGATGATGATGACATATGCTCAAATGTGCTGTGGGTGAATGTATGGATTGTGATATGAGATGTACGAGTTCCCAATAAAGTCTTCAATAAAAAAGCAATCTACCAAAAAGCCTGAAAGTCTCTGTACACACAAAAGAAGTAAAAGAGATAACATGTGAAAAGTGTGGGGGAAGGAGCTCACACATTTCAAATAGGAAATACTGACATGTATAAAATATCACCGTATACCAATCACGATAGTTTCATATTGGAAATAAGAAGAGCCACTCCATCAGCATGCCGAATACTGGGTTTAGAGTGAGGATGCACATGTATTAAATTTCCCCTAAAAAGAAAAAAGCTCAAAGAGTGGGCAACGAGTAGACACAAATAATAAAATTGAAACTTTGCTATATTGGATACCCTACCTATGAGGAACAGCTGGTGCCGACTACTTAGAAGCTCGGAGAAGGGATGGCATAAGCATTTAGCGCCTAGCTGGTGTTCCATCCCACCCGTCACTCCCTGACAGGAATGATGGCCTGCTCCCTTAAACACTCGTAACATTGGGGATCCTCGGGGGCCGTTGCCGCAGGTGCTACAGGCTCCCTCTGAGCGGGAATCATTCCGGGGCAGTGGGACTGTTTGGGCTGATTGGGATTTGGTCCCCTCACAAGGAACCCGCAGGTTTCAGAAAACATTTGTCCTGCAGACAGCTCCCATGGCTGCCTTTTGAGAAGCCGACGGCCAGACTTTTCTTCCGAGTGGACTCAAATGACAGCCTTTCAGTTAGAACTCAGGGATTTTAACTGTTTACATGAGGCAAATCTGTCTAAGAGTTCTGGTAAACAAAGAAGATATTGAAACTCCTATCTGTCTGAGTCTACAATTTGTGCTCACAATCTCTTCAGAATGTATCCAGTCTTTATGGAAAAAAAAAAAACAGCCCCTCAAATGCTATTATTTGAAGTGAGTTTGCCAGACTCTGGCTACAAATCGGGCTGCTAATTGTAAGGTAGGCTTTGAAACCACTCACTACTCCAAGGGAAATGAAGAGGCTTTCTTGTCCTGTAAAGATGACAGAGTTGGACACCCCCAACATCAGGTTTGCCCTTTCAATTCAGAGCCCCGTGAGTCAGCTGGGCTTGATGGGAGTGAGTCTGAGAGAAAATTGATGGGATGATCTAAAAGCTTACATGTGCTCCCAGTGTGTAAACACAGTCCTAAAATAAGTAGCGATTTTAAAGCCATAGCTGATGTACACAATCCAAGGCTGCAATGAGAAATATGCTGGCGACATAGCTTGGACACAGGAAATATTTTCTGGTTGACCCCCGGTCCTCTGATGGTTTCAGCATTATTAACTTTTTACTGTTTTGCTACTTAGTGACGTAAAAAGATTTCCTTTATGGAGTTTGTGGCAGTCATGTACTTTGGTGTCAATGTCATGATCGGGAGTATAGAGGTGAAATCTACCTTGTCAATCGGGAGATCGCCAATATGACCTCTGTGTGGGCATGACTTTCTCTCAGAATTCTGGGAAATCTCTCTATATTTCCCCCATCTTTGTGAGAGACTTACAGCTGAGTCTTTGAGAGACATTGCAGCTGACAAGACACAAGGCAGTCTCCTTAGGAGACAACCCAGAGGAGAAGTCACATGGGTTTACCCAGGTAGAACCACACCTCTGAAGCTGGAAAAGTCACATGGCGACTCCTGTCAGAACTGAGATGCTTGAGAAACTACAGAGAGGTCCCTGAGATGCTTCTGCCACCATGGATAGACAAGAATGTACATCCACTGGCCTGTGATTGTCCTGGTGTCATTGCATGTGCTTTGTGAGTCTGAAGAGGACTTATGAATTGGTATCGGACATATGGGCTAATATAGGACTTATGGGCTTGGACTAGACTGGGTTGGGATGCTTTCTCAATGTTCAATTCATCTTGTATATAAATCTCTCCCTTATATACATATGGTTATTTATGAATTTGTTTCTCTAGTTTACCCATACTAACACAGGGTCTTTTTCTTTATTGTTGTCATTGTTTTCTGAAGAATAATTTGGAAAAGTTTCCTCCTGAGAACTTTCATTTGCCCAAGTTTGCTGGGGGAGAGCCTCAGGATGCATGGACAGGCTGCTTCTCCCCCGGATGTCAATAACAATGGGTTATCCCAATGGATGGGCATTCCCTGCAGAAGATGTCAGCAGCTTGAAGGCTTGATACATTTTATCTGACCCTGAGCTATGGTCTTCCCTATTTTACGTACCTTACAGAGTTTGTATCCTTTGCTATGCAACTAGTGTCAGGAAAATCCAGCAAATAGCACCCAATGATTTGAGGTCCATCTACTAGGTGTTGGTCTTGCTGGAATGTCCATGTCTCAAAACCAATAAGGACTTTCCTTACATAAGCAGCCAATTCCACAGATACTTTCAAAAAAGACCAAAGAACCAGTAAAGAGAAAACAGAACAAAAAGCAGGGACAGGAAAGGGCAATGACCTAAAGTTTTCGTATAGGCCATAAAGGACTGAAGCTGACAGAAGTACACAGTGCTGTGGGAGAACAGTGAGGTCCTGGAATGGTGAAAAATGTGGGCAGGGTGGTGTGTTTGACTTCTACTACATATGAACCAACTTTGTTCTAATCCTGATTCTTGCCCTGAGTGGATTTAGGCACACACATGTCGATTGCATGAACTACCTACTTGATCACATTCTCATTCATGGAAAAGTAATATTTTGCTGGGTTTTTTTTCTCCCAGTAAGATAACAGGGTGATAGAGTGGATAAAGCGCTCCGTAGGTAACTTAAAGAGCATCTGTGTGAACCCACACGCTACTCCTCAGGAAGGGGGGGCTGTTTGCATCTATAATTATTTACATTCTTAGAAACTCTGTGGGGGAAGCTCTTTTTTATTCTTCAAGGTTGCTATGATGCAGAATAGATTTAACAGCATGGAGGGCGATTTACCCGATAAACTTATTGACACCCACCTGAAGGACTTTCTCTGAATAATAATCCTTAATGCATCATGACCACCATCATTACCCAACCTAAAGCCACTGAGTCAATTTGGTGGAGAGAGTGGATTTGAACTGATAACCTTAAGGTTTGCAAGTCGATGCTGAATCCACTGAATCACCAGGGTTCATCCTTGACTTTGTTTTGTTTTCTCTTTAGTTCCCGAAAGGCGGTAGCCACAGGCTCCTTTTTACTTGTATTATATCACTTAAAGTTGAACTTCCTAAGAGGAAGTCATATGCCAAGAAGTATAACCCCAAATCACCAGACTTTAAAAACTCACAGTGAGATAAAAGAAGAGATGTTTTAAGAGCAATGCTTCTGAGTTAAGAGTTATAGTGCCAATAAAAGGCACATAGTAAGTGCTCATTAACATTTAATAGCAAAACCTGGAATGGATTTTTTCTGGCCCTGAAAGTATGGATAGCTAGACTTAAAAGCAAATGGCGACAAGAAGCAGGGGACATTTGGGGCAGACATACAATATTTCAGAGAGTTCCCAAGACATCCTGTCTCCCTCAGACATTCTTCCTTCTGCCTCACTCTACATAATACAGAACAGAAAGGTATAAGAAGAAACCCATAGAAGTCAGTTAGATAATTATTCATATTGACAGTGAAATGTTGCTCTCTGAACTCACAGGGCTATGGGATTCTCATCCTTACAACAAATGAGAATTAGGTGCCTCAAGATAATTTGAAAGAAATTAAAATTATGAAAAATGGAATTTAGGACTCTCTTTCTTATTGCTATTTTTTTGTAGGAAATCCTGGTGGCACAGTTGTCACACATCTGGCTGCTAACTGCAAAGTCAAAGCCATGATCCACTCCATGAGAGAAGCAGGAGGCTTTATACTCCATTAAAGAGTTCCAGTCTTGGGCTGAGCTCCGGTGGCATAGTGGTTGAGTGCGGGACTGCAGCCTATGGGCTTGGCAGTTCAAATGCAGCAGCAGCTCTCCAGGAGCAAGGCTGGGTAGCTCCCATGACCACCAGAGGGCAGTGATGCCCTCCAAATAAATAAATAAATAAATAAATAAATAAAGAGTTACAGTCTCAGAAACCCACTGGGGCAGTTCCATTCTTTGCTATGAGGTCATTATGAGTCCACAAGGACTCAGTGGCAGGGAGTGTTATTTTTGTGCAAATTATCATTAACAATATGTACTGTCTGTCACTTGTGCGCCAGTTTATTATACTCTGTTGGCTTGTGTGCTGCTGGAAACTATTTCACTGATATTTAAATACCAACCAAGTCACCCAAATTAAACGGATTTCAACAGAACTTCCAGACTAAGCACAGTCTCTCAAGTAGGAAAAGGCTCTCCACTTTGGAGGAGTTAGTGGCTAAAAATGTATGGGAATCATCAAAACTTTGTCAGATACTGAAAGCCAACTATAGGAACAGGGATGCAGTATCAAGGTGGGAGAAAGGCTTATTCACAACCTGTACTGTGCAGATGGCACAGCCATGATTGTTCAAAGTGAGGGGACTCTGATCACTTGCTGATGAAGCCCAGGGATTGCAGTCTTCAATATGGATTACAACACCATGTCAAGAAGAGGAAAATGATCACAATTGGACCATGACACTTGGAGGAAAAGTTGAAGTTCTTAGGGATTTTTGTCTTGCTTGGATTCACAATGAATATTCTTGGAACCCCAAATGAGAGTTCAATTGCACATTGCATTGGGTAAATTTGTCATCAAGATCTCTCTAAAGTATTGAAAAGTCAGCATGTTACTTTGAGGACTAAGATGTGCCTGAAACAGGCCCTGGCTATTTTCCACTGCATCATACACATGTGAAAATTGGATGTAGAATAAAGGAAGACAATGAAGAATTGATGCATTTGAACAATGATGATGACAAAAGCACTAAGTACTATGGAAGGGCAAAAGAACAAACGAATCCATCTTGGAAACTAGACAGCCAGAATGCTTCTGAGGGGCAAGAATGGCAAGATTTCATCCCACGTCCATCCCGTGGGGATGGTGACAGCAGAGGCAGGTCCCTGGAAGAGGACAGCGTGCCCTGGGAAAGAGAAAGGGAGCAGTGAGAAAGAGGAAGGCCCTCCACAAGATGGACTGACGCAGCAGTGCTTGTAGCCATTGCCCCAACTGGCCTTTCCGTCTTCCTCTGCATCATGAAGAAGGACCACGGAGATTTGAGGTATCTTTCAAAATGTGTGGTTGCTGACCCAGTGTGATGTGGTCCCCTTAAGACACAGCCAGTAGAGGACCAGGAGAGGAGCACAAAGAAGCCACTTCACAACCTTCCCATTCAAGATAGAGGGAATGTTCAGAAACAACATGAGCGAAGCCGGAGGGGCAATCCTGATCTGATTGAGAAAGGAAAGACACGAAGAGGAGCGCGTGAGAATTACAAAGATGCCACTTAGACTTTCGGAGAGCAAAGGAGGCAGGGGCCACAGCAGGTAGACTCCTGAAAGGCAGGCTCTGGGCTCTGAGGTGGATGGTTTATATGCAGAAGCACATCTCTGAATAATCAGCGGGAAGTTTCCCATCTCTCAAACCACAGGAGGCCTCACTCCTTGTGCTTGTTCCAAGCGGCCCGTGAACAAGAAGCGCACGATCATTCGTGATTGAGAGCCGGAGGGTTGTGCACCCCTGGGATCAACAGCAGAAGGTTTCACACCAGGTCACCTGACCGGAATAGAGAACAGACCACGTGCCCGTGAGTTCGGGTAGGCATTCCTTGTCTTCTTCCAAATGTTTTATTCGGTTCTGTCTTTGTTTTGTTGTTCAGGCTTTTGATATTGTTACTTGCATTGGTTTCACTGTTGCTGTTGCTGTCGTATGGAGCGGTATAACATATCTCACTAACCCACCAACTTTGGTCCCTTCTCTAAATATCTTTTTTAAAGGATTTGCAATTTAAATGATCTAAAGTTTTAAAAGCAACCTAGGATTTTTGGAAATCCTATAGCGTGGAGATGTACTCTAAAAAAAGATAAATAAAAGGCTCCTCCTCTGTGCAATAAAAATTACAGATAAACGTATTTGGGTTGTCTGCTGATTAGGGAGGAAATTATTTAAAAGCTGTCTTTTATGCAATGTCCCTTCTTGGCTGTTCATTCAGTGTAGTTCATAAGATTGGCTTGCCTCCCTTGTGACAGGACAAAATTCAATCTTGGTTTCATTCACAGAGAGATTAATTCGATTCAGATACAAGTGTGCTCTCAGACACTCGATCAGAGTACACAGAAATGCTCTCTTGGAAAGTTTAGCACTTCTTCTCTAGAAGCTATGGGTTGTTTTTGTTTTTTTTGCCAACATATTAAAACAATCATTTTAATATTTTGATTTAATTTCTTACAATACAGATATGAAAGAAATGGGACCTGAAGTTTTTCTTTAGAAGAAAACTTTAACTTTTTAAAAATCACACCAACTGTCTGGTTTTCAGTGTTTCCTAAAGTGCATGACAGCACCCCAGAGAGTGCTGGCGTGGCGGGTGAGGTCTGCAGAGACCTACACTTGACTCTGGAGTAGAGCTTGTAGTGCAAAAGTTTTTGCTGCTAGGGGGTGTGGAGTAATGGATTTTTCGAAAAACGAGGAGGGGACCAAAGATTTGGGGGAAGTATAGGGTGTATTGCACAGTACCATATTGTAACTGCACAAAAATGTTCATTTCTTTTTTTTAAGTCCTGGCAAAGCCTTTCTCAGTTAATATTTTAATAAGCAAAATGTTTTGTACAAATTATATTCAGTGTTAACATAGGCTGTTGATTCTATTGAGACCCACCCTTTCATGTTTGTTGTATTCAACATAAAGCTTATTTTTCTTTTGGTCTCTTGGCTTAAGGATCATAACATTATGCTCAGTATCTTCTTTGTCCTGGAATGTTCACAACATGAGAATTGTACCTGGCTCATGCATTTCTTAGCCACAGTGAGACTTACAATAATAATCTTAGCAACACCATAGCAAATACATCAATAATCTAAACCACAAATGTCTTCAGTTGACATTCATTTCCCAAACAGCTCTTATTATATTGTCACCATAATCATCAAAACTCTTCATTCATTATGGCCATTGATAAAACAGTTTGAAAGACAGATATTTGTTTGAAACAAGATACAATTAAAACCATGAAATGGTAAATGAAGAGACTAATGTATGTCACCTATCAACACCGGTCACTTCTAAACTGTTAATTTACTAAAGAGTGCAACCTCATACTATCATTTCACTTACCAACTAGTTGTATTCTGTCAAATTATCTGATTTCAATTGAATCATTTAAGCCTATAATATAGCAAACAGGAGAGTCTTATTTGTTATTTCCTTTTCAATTGTTATATTGAGCTAAACAGATGTTTTATTTGTTCTATAGTTATTTTAAGTGGTGTTTAAAATAGTTGGCAATATAAAATGCAGATATATGATTTATTTTTTATTTCTTGAGATCAACAGGATGAACTATTACAATCAACTAAAGTTAAGTTTATGTCTTTCCTCAGTATGATTCAAGGCTTGCAATAATATTCCAAAATATATTTGTTATGATAATATTAGCAGTTATAGTAGAATTTTTAACATTTTGGAATTGTTCAAAAATCCTGGATTAGGATAAGCATTCATTTTAAAACACCTCAAATATCCGTGATCCTTCTTCATAAGGTAGGAGAAAATAGAAAGACCAATTCAGATTATCTGGATTTCATATTCTCAAATAGTATCTGAGGAGCTGATGTTTGGGGAAGGCTTATGAAAATGCATTTTATTAAATATATGAATGTTTTTCTAAAATTCCAAAAACTTTTAAATGCTTACAGTATGTGTTTACTTTTTTATTTTTATGGTGTTCCAAATCTTGACTTAATTTCTAAGAAATTAAATTCTTACTTCTATGGCTAAAAGTAATACAATAGCCCTTAGGTTGATCATTTTTGTAATAACAGAAACAATAACAAAACATAACCAAGTGCTGTCAATACTTTTAAAAAATTAAAAAATGTACATTTTGTTCTGCTATCATTCGTAGTAAACACTTGCAAATAAGCATGCAGGAAAAGATTATATCCTTTCTCATTGAAAAGTTTGCTTAGAAAAAAACAGAAAAGTTTGCTTAGCAAATGTTATTAAGAACAGATACAATTAAGGCTATGACTTTCCTATTAGGAATGGTATTTTACAAGGTAGAATTGCCCCTATGAGCATCTGAGATTATAATTCTTTATGGGAGTAGAAAATCTCTTCTTTCTCTCATCGAGATGTTGGTGATTTTGAATTGCCAACCTTGCAGTTACCAACCCAATGTGTAACCACTGTACAAAAAAGACTCCTTGCTTTTCTACACATGTATAGAAAGCTTTAGTAATTTTATAAAATTGATGCTAACTTTAAAGGTGAGGAATGTATTTTTTTTTCACAAGAAGCCCATTGCATTAATGGTATCTGTGTAAAAACATTCAGAAATAAAGTGGATAGCAAAGAATACCGCAGAGCAATCACCTTCATGCCTGTGTGAGGAAGAAGGTGATTTGACGGGCAGTTAGCTCAAAGCAGTTGTAGGAAATGTGAGTCCTCGAGAAATTACAGATGGACAACTTCTCTTTTCTCCCCAAACTGAGTTACATGCCAGATAACTTGATTCCTAATTTTCTCTTTTATTATTTGGTTAATTTTTTTGTTTTTTAAATCATAGTTTAGAATTTCACCTTGTCCTTGAGTGTTAAAAAAATGAAGAACTTAATTTCTTCATAAAATTGATAAGACAACAAAATTTTTAAATTTTTTTTTTATTTTTTATTTTTGGGCATCTCTGCTCTCTGGTGGTGGGAGTAGGAGGCCCAGCCCCACTGTTGGAATTGAACCTCCGTCCCAGTGGGTCACAGTCCCGCGCACAACCACTACACCACTGGGGCTCAGCCAAGACAACAACATTTTATCATTAAGAACTACTGCAATGTATGTTTGATCAACTACAGTCAAGAAAAATGAATAAAAACTGGCGATTAAAATGTGAAAATTATGGATATTGAAGAATCGGTAGTTAAAGGAAAAGGTTCTTAGATGTAGAAACATGGCCAGGGACCACATGATAAAAGTTTTGCCAGAACAATGATTTTTTTTCCCAATGATCTTTTTAGTGTAAATATCTTTTATTTACAACACAATGGAGACTATACATGGACCTCACCATAGGAGACACATGGGGGGAGGGGAAGGGGAATCAACTATCTCTGTGAAAAGAAACAAAGGAGAAACTCAATAATTTCAGTTTGCACAAGGCTAAGGGCTGCCTACAGATTACCACTTCAAATACTCATAAGCAGGTGCAAGGTGAAGCTGAACAAAATTCAAACAAGCTCATGAAGATAGTCCATGTATGTTTACAGATCATCTCAAAAAGAAATCAATTTGCTCTTTTGAACACTGATGACTGAAGACCAGAAAAGTTGCAGAATGATATCAACAACATCATTATGAAGATAGCAAAAAAAGCCCTTCTAATGCAATGAAGAAAGAAAAGAAGAAAAGGGAGGTATGATGATACTTTAAACTGTGCTTTTAAATGTAGCATAACTAAAGCAAGTGGAAGAGATGATGAACCAGAGATATCAAAGGCTGGCTAAAGAAGTAATATTATCAATGAAATGTGCAAAGATATTTACTGAAAATCTGTGAGAACTGAAGAAAAAAATATCAAGTTTCAAATTTCAATACTGAAGGACTCCATGGACCAGTTTTGTAATGGCAAAGGACATAACAAAATATGAAGGAAAGACTACATAACACCATAGTATTTTTTGTACCACAAAAAAGTCAACATTTAGGCATTTCAACAGAAGGCATACAATTGAAAACTGATGACAGTGAAGGAAGATGTGCAAACTTCACTGAAGGCAATGGCAAAAGCAAAACAAAACAATTCAAAACAAACCCCAAGGCCCCAGGATTTGAAGGAATGCCAAGGGAGATGTTTTAAGCAGCAGATGCCATGCTGGAAGCACTCATTTATGGCAAGACATTTAGAAGTCAGTTAATTGGATAATAAATGGGGCACCTACTATCCACTCTCATCCAATTCATAGAGATGGCCTGTGAGGTGTTTCAGACTGTAAATATTTTCAGGAGCCAATTGCCTCCACTTTCTCCTACAAAGCAGCTGCTGGATTTGAGGCACTGGCCTTAAGGTTAGTAGCCCAAAACATAGACCACAGTTGCCTATTTGTGCTCAAATCAAGTAAATGGAATTCAATAGAATGCAGAAATTTTCAAATAATGTCACCGATAGCAAATACTGATATTTTTGCTTAAGGTAGTTTAAAAAGAGCTACAACAGCACATAGATAGGGAAATGAAATGCCAGAAAGTCAGGCCAGTTTTAGAAGAGGGTGTAGAATGACTGAAAGCAACAGTGGTGTTAATGGCTCTGGACTAAAATAGAGACAATTAGAATGGTGTTGCCTTCTGTTTCGATGCCTATGCTAAGACACTTGATTGTGTGAAGTGTAACAAATAAGGAAGACCTGCTGCAAAGAATGTGCATTCCAGTTTTAATCTTCTTTGCCAACACCATAAACCAAAGGCATGGATTCTTCCCCAGTCTTCCTTTTTCATGGCACAGAGTTTGCATTTCTATAGGGTAATTGAAAGTGCTCATGCTTGGTAAGGAAGACTTTAGTCCTCAAAGTGAAAACTTTGCTTTACACATGGAAAGAGGTCTTCTGCATCTGATTTGCCCATTGCAATATGAATGTGCTCATTCAAAACCAAGACATAGTTGTTCTCACAGAACATCTGGATACTATGTGGAACAAAGTCAAAGCAGATACACTTAGTGTTGAGGAACAAAGACTACAAACTTCATTACGGGTTACATCTCAAAGAACACAAAAATCTTCACAATTGGAACAGCATGCAATAGAGAATAATGAACAAGAATGAACAGAGAAATATTTATGTCTTAAGGGTTTCATTTGACTGCATTCATAATACTGATGGAAACAAGAGGCAAGGTATCCAATGACATCATTGCCTTACCAAAGCCTTTGTAGTTTCAGTTATTTAAAAGGATTTGAAAAATAGATAATGAATGAGCATGACTTAAAAGAATGAATGCATTTTATGCATGGTGCTAGCATAAAATATTAATTATATAGCAAGGATTACCAGAGAGAAAAACAAGCCAGATTGTCCTTAGAAGCAAGGATGGAGAATTCTTATTTCAAATAATTTGGGCATGTTATTAGGACTAACCTTAGGAAACCAACATTTGCCTCAAAAAAGTAGAGGATGAGTGAAAAAAAAAGACCATCCACGGAAATAGACTAAGGCAATGCCTGCCACAAATGTCTCAAACAGCAGCAGCTGTGAGAGTGTTGCAGGGCTGGGAAGTTTATTGTCCTGGACCTGGGTTCTTGATGGGAATCTGTGCAAGCCTGACAGTACCTTACAAGAGTGTAACCCCCTTCTGTGATCTCTCACCCTGTGCTTGCTAGGTGCTGCCAAATTAGTTCCTACTCTGGGTGACCTTATTGACAACAGAATGACAAAATGTTCAGTCTTGCTTCATAGTCACGAGGTTGATGTTTGAGCATGTTGCAGTGGCCACCCTGTCCCTCCCACCCGAGGGGTTCATAGTCCAGCTGCCAATATTCTATGACTTTTCATAAGATTATCAGTAGCAAATCTCTCTTAACTAGACAGCCAATTCCTACTTTGTAGTCTGTTCTTAATCTGGAAGCTCCTATGTATCTCATAGATCACGGGTATTTAAAATATCCTAGTGTAGCTTCCAGTATGATAAGAACAGGCAAGCCACCACCATGAGACAAACAGACAGATGAGTGATTTCCACCCTTTTAACTACCATCTTCCATGCAGATTTAAACATAAAACTAAAGACATGTGTTTCCAGTGCAAGAAAGGTACCCGTGTCTCTGAGAGAAAGCAAGGAAAGTGAATGGTGGCATTCTTTAGCTAAATGTCTTACTCAAATAGCAACTCCAACTATTCTGCCAGGATTGGCTGTTTCTAGCAAAATAATGCCTGGTCTTGATTTCTGTGCTAGGGAGCGATGACAGCACTTGTATACAAGTGTGGATTCTGCAGTGGTATGCATCTAACACTGGTATTTCAAACACTGGAAGAATCACCGGAGGTGGATAGGTGTCAGTGGAACTTCTAGTCTAAACAAAATATGAAGAAGAAGGAAGTTTTCATCTTGGGAGAGATGATCAAAATATACGCTTCATGAAAGCCTTAAAAATAGTAGTGGAAAATTGTCAGGTACACTGACAAGATGATCACTCAGAAGTCACTCTAATATGACTGAAGGGGAGCTGTCATCTGATAATAGAGTTGATCGAAATGGCTTGAATGTAGTAAAACTTTGAGGACCTTCTTGTTCTGGAGAGCTATAAATCAAAAGGAAAAGAAACAGCTACAAATATATAGTACTAATTCAAAGGAAGGATGGATGCATAACACATGAAATTAAAAAAACTATAAAAAGTCAAAAATAAAATTGAATGCACAGATATAAATATTCTAGGCATTACAGTACTGACTAGATTGGTACTAGCCCTTTTTAAACAAACAAACTTATGGTATACTATGCCAATTATGAAAAATTAAAGAATAAAGAAATTGTGTTAAATATCAAAAAGAACATTTCTAGATCTATGATAAATTACAATACCACCTATCATGCAATAATATCTTTATGCATACAAGAAACCCAGTTAATAAAACTACTATTCAAACGTATTCATCAACTACTAAAGTTAGTGATGGATGAATATTAGAATTCTACCCATACTTCATTTTGACTATTATCAAGCATGCACTCAAGATGCATTGACAATTATGGCGGTTTGAAGGCAAACACTGGAAACAAAGTAAAAGGCACAGTAACTAGAAAATATGGCTTTTATGATGAAACAAATATGAGCTCACATGATGGAATATTTTAAGAGTAATAATTTCTTCTTTGGAAATACCTTTTTATAAGCAGTATAAATGGTATACATGTAGCCTTTACAAGACGGAATACATAGAAAGTAAATGAACTACATCTCAGGAAAGATGATATGGAAAATCTAAATATCAGTAAAAATGAGACTGAAGTGGACTGTGGAACCAAAAACGACAGAAAATATCAAAGTAAATCTCAGAAGAGGTTCTGGAACTTGCTCTTGATTTTGATGTAGCTATAGCAAATGCAAGAGCTTATAAAGTCAGAGAACTGAATAGAAAAATTAAAAGCACAGGTCCAGAAGACAGAGAAAGTATTATGATGAAAAGCACAAAGACCTAGAGTTATAAAGTCAAAAATGAAGCACATGCTTAGCATATATCAAGCTGAGTCAACTGAAGGAAAAAATAAACCTGAATTGCCATAGTGTAAGATTCTATGGTAACATATTGAATGATGTGGGAAGCAGCAAAGGAAGAGGGTTGGAATGCAAAGGATTCGTCACACCAGAAAAGAAGTAGTTACCATTCAGCTACCTCAAGTGATTATATGTGGCCAAGAATCTATGATACTGAAGGAAGAAGACTAAGCTTCACTGAAGTAAAGCTTTAATGAACAAAAGAAGGCTGAAAGAAATGATGAACAATCAACTGAAATATTTAACCAGCCAGAAAGATTCACACATCTATGAAAAAATCTTGGAAGTCAACTACCTGGTTTAACCATTTGGAAGAGATCCATAAGTTGTATGCACTCCAGAGACTGGGGATGCAACAGAATGTGAAAACTATCGAACAATGTCATATGCAAGTAAATTTTTCTGAAGATAATTCAATAATGATTGCAACAGTACATCAATCAACTGAGAACTTCTAGAACTTAAAGACTGATTCAGGGGAGTCTTGGAACGAGGAACTTTTAAATTTAGGTCAGGTAGACCTTGGATGAAGGAAGAGAATAAGAGTAAGATTTTTTTTTGTGTTTATGGACTGTGCAAAGTTACTCAACTGTGTGGCTCATTTAAAAATAACAAAACTACTATGGATAACATAGAGGAAAAGGAGAATTCCAGAGCATTTCCTTGTGCCTATTCAGAAACTGTACACAAACAGAGAAGCTATCATCAGATCAAGAAAATTATGTTTTTTGAAAAACAGAATAGTTGTGTCAGGATTGTATCCTTCCATCATAATTTATCTATATGCTGAGTGAGTCCTCTGAGAATGTGGATTGTATAAAGAACAAATCATCAGGGTAGGGGAGAAAAGATTACTAATGACCAGTAATATGCATGTGACACAACCCTGCTTGCCAAGAAAGAGAGGGGAGCTTGAAACATTTGCTGATGAAGATTATGAAGTGCAGCTTTCTCACAGTCCTGATGTTACATCTTTCTTCCTATAGTCTAGCTTCTCTGATTGTTTGCTCAGCACAGTCACTGGATAAGATAGTTCCAATCCAGAGCAGTGCAGAAGTCCGGAACAGCATTGTATTTGCCACAACAATCACCATTTTTCACGAGAGAAAGCTCTGAGCAATTTGAATCCCCTGTTTTAACCTCTTCTTTCATTTAGCCCACAACTATAAGGTTTACCAAGCTTTAAGCTTTGCAATTAAGAATAAGCTATGGACGGTCCTCCCATTGGTAATAAAACTATTTCCAGCCCTGGTGACATAGTGGTTGTGCGCTTGGCTGCAATACACGTGGTCAGAAGTTCAAAATGATTTACAAGAAATATTATGTTTTTGTTTTTTTGGGGGGAGGCATCACTGCCCTGTGGTAGTAACTTTAATTCTGCTGCCATATGTATAATTAAATTGATTTCCCATTGCTTCCTCACATGTAGCAGGGGAGAAAGAATGACTTGACTCAAGATGATTTACATAGACTCTGATCAACACTGCAAGTCAGAGAACTTGTTCACATCTCAGGGCAAAAGGTATCCAATAGACAATCAGCATACCAGGGTTTCCATCTAGGGGTGCAGATAAGCCCAGGGGAATCAAGAAGTAGAAATGCCAGAAACCCCAATCCATTTGTGCTGCAGAACTCTGCTACCTGTAAACAGAGCCCATCTTTCGTCCTTTGTCTTGAATCTGTCCAAATGCCACCCTACGCACACTACACACATTTCTGACCACTCAACTACAAAGGACTACTAAGCTACATTCTGGAAAGATGGAGAAATCATAGGCTCACAGGAAACGAGGGATAGTCCAATTAAGATGCATGCACACACATATATACGCACATGGATCAGAAAATCTCCTAAAAATCAGAACCAAGACACGCAGGGGAAAAAAAGGAAAATCTTATTTTTCTTTGTCTTTCATCTATCAGTCCGGCCTGTTAAGCCAACCAACTCTTTCCTCTTTATTATTACCACATGACTTCCATTGACAATCATTAAAAAATAAAAAGTGGGAAAAAACGTTTAGTGATATTTTGGCATTGTTATTGGTCACACACAGCATTGATACATTTCCAGAGTCTCTTTTCTTCTGTCTTGTTACTGTGTGTGTGTGTGTGTGTGTGTGTGTGTGTGTGTGGGCATCACTGCCTCTGGTGGTCGTGGGCGCTACCCAGTGCCACTCCTGAGAGCCGCCACTGGATTTGAACCGCCAAGTCCGCAGGCTGCAGTCCCGCACTCAACCACTTACGCCACTGGGGCTCATCCCTGTCTTGTTATTTCAATTGTGAGAATTTACCCCCTTTGGTCCCCTACATTATGGCTTTTGCATGATTGGTTGTTGTTTGAGATGAGTTTGGTTGTCACTAAAGATTCAAAGTCCATTTCAGTTTCTCTCTTCTCTCTTCTCTCTCTTCTCTCTTCTCTCTTCTCTCTTCTCTCTTCTCTCTTCTCTCTTCTCTCTTCTCTCTTCTCTCTCTCTCTCTCTCTCTCTCTCTCTCTCTCTCTCTCTCTCTCTTTAATTAGCTATGCAGACCACTATTTAGGTGTTAGGGTTAAAAAATCTGGAGGGATTTGTTTTGTTTGTCTTTAAACAAGCATACTGCATATATTCACACAACCCATCTCAAGAAATGAAATCAACAGCTATCTCCTGGTAAATCCTCCATATACATGAATTTTTCCTCCCCACCCCTCAATCCTTTCAATGCCTCTGAATGACTGGCAGCCTCTCCAGTAAAAACTGCCTCAGATTAACCATCTCTTCACTTGGAACAGTGTTTTGTAGAGCAGAGTAAAAAAGATGTCTACTAGAAAATAGGGGAAATTCTTTGTGTGAGTGCATTTGTGCATACTAGCTAACCTACTCTCAATCAGCTACTTCCTGAGGACAAATGCCCTTTACACAGACATTGTTGTTAGTTTTCTTTTTAATAGCCAGCAAACATTAAGAAGGTGTCATATAGGAATCTAATGGTGTATGAAGTGATATCAGCACTGAACATTGAGACTGGGGTTCTGCTGTACACTAATGCTTTCTAAAGCACATGTTCTTTAAAGATTCAGCTCTTATGTAGCTGTAAGAGCCCTGCAGTTCTACTATCTAGTACCCTCGAGATTACTATGCTATCACTGATCTAAGTCTGACATATGTGTCCTCATAAAGCAACTGCTGAAGTCCCACTACAAGAAGTTTGTCCTCGTGAGTTCCAACCTGGGGAAATTCTGCCTTCCACAGTTGTAATTTTATATCTACCAGTCAAGTATTAACTTGCAGTGATTTGAGTTTGTCACTACCAATGTAGTGGTATACATCTAGTTCTGTGTTCTCATGTACGACCGCCCCTGTGCCTTCACCGTTCTATTTTGCTGGCTTTTGCTAGTGGAATTTCATCTCTCCCTTGATCATTTTCAGTCTTTTCACTCCCACTAAGCCCCCCAATGCTACTGCAAGATAAGTATGGGTTGTTGCTTTATGGCAACTGCAGAAAGCAAAAATATTGACAAAGACAAGACAAATTGAAAAGCCCCATCACCTCTATCAATAGTTCACTTATATCAAGACAGACATAGAAATTATAGATGGCATGGTAAAAGAAAAGAATTTTAGATACCATAACTGTGCTTACAGGGAACATGTACCATGGGACAGTTTTCTGAACAGTCTAAGAAGATACAGAATCAATTAAAACAAGAGAAATTTGGATCAGGTTTATATTCATTCACCACACTTAAAAACTAGTAATATGATTATGGCACACAACTTTCAAAGACTATAGCACTAACAAAGAGAAAGCCCAGTTTTACCATTCAGCTGAAATGCAACATTATGATAAACAAGGATACTATTCAAGTTGAAAATAATTTCATCATAGATGGATCCACCATCAATGTCCACTGAAGCAGCAGTCAAGAATGCAAATGTTGTACTGCCTTATGCAAATATGCTAAAAAGCCTCTTTACCATGTTTCAGAGCAAATATGTCACTTTGAAGACTAAGAAGTACTTGACCCAAGCAGAAGGATTTTAAAGTGCCTCATATGCATGTGAAATGGGGCAGTGAATCACAAAGACTGAAGACATAGTAATACCTTTGAATAGGGATGAGGCAAAGAATATTGAAGGTCCCATGAATTTCCAGAAAAGCAAAGAGATCTGTCTTGGATGAATTCCAGTTAGGTGCTGCATACAAGCTTTAATGGCAAGACTGAGAGCTGTCTACTTTGGACATATTATCAGGAGGAAGGAACTAATACCTACAAGACTTCATGCTTAATACACTAGAGGGTCAGCTAGACCCCCAGCGAGACACACAGTGGCTCCAATAATGAGTTCAAGCATGGTAATGAGTGTGCAGAAGGCACAGGAACAGGCAGATTTAGGATGTGTTGTGCTTCAGGTTACAAGCAACTCTAAGGCACCAGACAACAACAACAACAACAACAAAATGTTTTGGAGTGTGTGATATATAAAGTTATAGGAAACTGGATTATTTTTAATTCAAAGCCTCCATTGGCTAGTAAGAAAAAATAACTATATTAAAAACAAATGATGTAAAAACAAAAAACAAAACAAAACAAAAGGGCTGATCCCCGGAGGCGTAGTGGTTGTGCACGGGACTGTGGCCCACTGGGATGGAGGTTCAATTCCAGCAGTGGGGCTGGACCTCCTACTCGCACCACCGGAGAGCAGTGATGCCCCAAAACAAAAAAACAACAAAAAAAAGAAAGTAAGAAACTATAGGTGTTTCTCAACTAAGGATCCACGACAAAACTATCTTCAATAATGAGCAAAATGAAAGAGTCTAGTTTTAAAACAGGAAGTTCCATAATGTCTGCCTAGCACGATGCTTCATAAAGATTTGTTTTTGTTTTGTTTAGTTGGGTTTTTTTTTATTTTGGGGGGCATCATGCCATCTGGTGGGAGTAGGAGGCCCTGCCTTGCTCCTGGAGAGCTGCTGCTGGATTTTAACCGTCAAAACAGTAGGCCACAGTCCACTATACCACTATACCACTATACCACCGGGGCCCAGCCCAAAGATTTGTGTTCTTAAAGTATACAATAAGTCTGTTTTTTAAAACACTAATGGTACGTAAAAATCATTAATGGACTAATTATACATTAACAGGAGTTTTACCAAAAAATAATCATCTGGGAAGAAAAGAATATTCTACTTTGCCTTTGGAATGAGATAAATGGGCCAGTGACAGGGCCATAAATGGGCCAGGTCATTCAATGAAATAAGTCGAATCAGTTAATTTGTGATTAATTTGTGGTTCCCTGAAGAACACTCTAAACCCCCTTTTTAAAAGTTTGAATAACTTCTCAAGAGCTAACCCTTCAGTATGCTATACTTCAACATAGAATTTGCAATTTAAGGTATTCCCACTTCATGTGATCCTAGATGTTTTGTAAGGCTCTGTGTGGCACACTGGTGTGTTGCACACAGCAACTAACTGAAAGGTCAGCACTTTGAACCCATCTTCCCCGATCCAGTAGAAAGATGCAGCAACCTGCTTCCTCAAAGATGGTACTCACTAAACCCACTGCCATGGAGTCCATGGCAGTCCCAGAGACCCTCAAAGACAGGCTAGCACTGGCCCTGCAGGCTCCCGAGGCTTCACATCTTCACAGAAGTAGAAAACTGCAACCTTCCCCAGAGGTGCTGCTGGAGGTTTTGAATGGTTTGTGCTGCAGGTTCAGGTTTACAGCCCATTATATGACAGCTTCACCACGAGTGTTCCTTCAGAAACTGTCGGGCAGTTGCACCCTGTCCTATCCAGTCACTAAGAGTAGGGTCAACTCAAGGGCAATAGAGTGGTTTTCTCTGGTGCTTTGTCTTTTTAGTATTTTGAGATTTTTAGGAAACACCAACTAGAACTCCTTTCATCCTAGAAAATATTAACGCTGCTAACCCTCCTCTTTTTTACCCTGTCTGAAACTAGCCCAAGCTCCAAGAGCACGGAGGGCAGCTTCAATGTTTCTTTTCCTCCTTTTACGACCACCCAGGCAAGTGTTTTGATCCAATGGGAAAGGGAATAGAACCACAATTTTCAAAAGGCAAATAATTTACCCTTAAGGTCTCCATAGACAAAATTATCTCACATTCCTGCCGTTAATGGCTACTAGTTGTTGGTGAAGAAGGCAATTAGTATTTGGTCCATTAGAAAGCATCCTAATGATTTTATTGGATGATTTTATTGTCATTTTTCTTTTTCTACATGCTTATGTTACATATTGGTAGCAGTCCACACTACAAATTCAGATGCAGAGGAACAGTGATGTTTACACATGTAGTAAAAGCTTAGGTTTTAAAACAGAACTAGGAAGTTCATGGAATCCTAAAATGTAGTAATATAACAGATATTTCCATCTATGGGTACATGACAAGAAATCAAGGAAAAATTGACTAAGAAAATAATTATCTAGAGGCAGGCAAACTAACGCCAAAGAAATGTTCTGTTTCTAAATGATAGGCCACTGTACTGCTATATTTTCAAGCAAATAAAATGACACCTTTGTTGGTGGTTATCTCTTTAATACATTTGTGGTAATGTACATTCATTCTTGAAGTAACATTAAAACATGATGGAAAGTGAAATCAATGAAGCAAAAAATTCAAAAGCAAATTGTTTCTTCTGTAGAACTCTCACCTGTTTTGAAATGGAATCATGGCCTATTCATAGATAATAACAATATGCTTTATGTTATTTTTCTCTCACAGAATAGCTGGACTTTTATGGATGCCATATGTAAATTTTGACTTGATTCTACTTTTTCTCTTCTCTGACTGTTGTGATTTACAAGTTCACCAGTATATGTCACAGGAATGGGCCTGGATTCAAGGAATTCAGATCATGCTCCAGGCTAGGCTACTACTAATTTTCTATAAGGCTGTGTCCTTGTCACTTTATCACTAATGAGCTGGTGATTGTTTTTCTGTCAGCCCTAAATATTCTGATTCTCTGGCTCAAATAATAAGATTCAGGATTGGCAATCTGTTAAAGATACTGACTTACTCATTAACATGACAAATACTCTGTCTCTAGTGTTTAAATCATCGAACAACACATGTTGTTCTTGCATAGATAATGACCTTTTATTTTATTTTTTTAACAACTACTTGTTGATTCCTGTTGACTCTGTCAGCTAAACTATGGTGGTCAGAATTTCAAACCTAACAGCCACTCTCTGGGAGAAAGATGAGGCCATCCTCCCCTTGTAGACTGGATGGCAGTAGGTTTTAGCCACTGCACAATTATTATGTATCTAAAGGAACTCCGTGTGGCACTGTGTGGTGAAGGTTGGACTGCTAAATTACACATCTTGGAGCCAAGAACACCAGTCTCTCTGCAGGAGCAAACTGAAGCTAGTTGTTCCTCTAAATATTTAAAACCACAGAAACTGTGATATACCATAGTTATGCGTTATGATTGCAGTGAGTTTTTGTTTTATTCTACTTTACTCTGTGTACTAAGAGTGTTCTGGTTGCACTGTGGGGTGTGAGTTGTATTGCTAACTTTAAAATCAATAGATCAAATCCACCATTGGCTCTTCTCGAGAAAGAGGGAATTGTTTTCTCATAAGACCTATAGTCTCAGAAACTCTGCGCAGGATCAATATGAATTAAGAGTCAATGTGATGGAAGTAGGCTTGGCTTGTTTGGGAACTCTGCCCCAAGAAAGGGTGTGGGAGCAGGACATATATGCCAGGGAAGAGATATACAATACCCCGTCATTTTAGAACTTATATTCTACTTCTGTGGAGGGGGTCAAAAAAACAATAATTTTGTATTTTGATATATACATTTAATAAAGGCCTTTACGGCTTTTCAGAAATACTTTTTGACTTACCCTAAAATATTATGAAGAAAATAAGAGGAATAATAGGGTTAAATACTAAGGTAATTTTTAAAGCTATCAAGCATACATACATAATAGTCCTCATTTACTTAATAGGTCTTTATTAAGATTTTAAGCTGCTATACTAGGTCTATTTAACTAGGAAGATTGTTTAGATAGGGGCATATCATACTGGGGAAGCACAGTAAGGGTTTACCATATTAAGTGAGACTATGTGGAATGAATCTGAGAGACGAATTTGGGATTAGTAGGAAGGTTTATGGTATTCCAAATGTGGGTGCACTGATGGTTCAAATCTGAACAATTTCCTAGAAATCTAGAAAACAAGGTGTGGCAGTCATGTGTTTATGTTAATTTCATGATTGAGATGTAGTGGTGGAGTCTAGCCTGTTAATTTGGAGATAGACATTGAGTAGCCAATGAGGCCTTTGTGTGGGCATGGCTTTCTCCTGTTATGTCTGGGAAATCTTGCGATATTTCCCTCATGAAGATGAGAAGCTATCTCCCCAGTTGTTGGGAGTTAGTCTCAGACACGATTAATCATAGACAAAACAAGATGTCAGTATCTGAGAAGCTGGACGAGCCGTTGGAGAGACCACACGGCTTTGCCCTGATGGAGCCAGACCTCTGAAGCTGGGGCGGCAACATGGAGACCTCTGCCAGTGATGAGTTGCTTCTGCTGTTGGTCGACTCTGAGCTCTGGAAGCAAGGAGCATTGTGGAGACCCCTGTCAGGGCCGGGACTCTGCATCCACTAACCTGTGACTTCGTGAGTCAGAAGGAGACTTTATAGACTGATTTTGGGCATATGGGTTAATATCAGACTTATGACTTCGAACTGGACTGGGCTCAATGTCCTGTTCCTCTTGTATATAAACCTTTTCTTTATGTCCATATGCGTATCTATGAAATTTGTTCCTCTAATCTACCTGGACTAGCACACAAGGACTGGATGCAGTCTGTGAGAAGGTGAAACTAGGTTCAGTAGGCATTGATACTTGGTCAATGCCATGAAATAGCAACTGAAAGTCTTAGGAACAGAGTAGATGACCATATTTTTTTTCTAAGATGACTAGCTGAAATGTTGAGAAAGCATTGGGGTGTGTTCAACAAGAAGGAGACTGAAAGTTTAGAAAATAATTCAGAGGATATTACCTTAGGCTGTCTGTTTAGAAATCAGAAAGAGAAGGACTAAAAGAGGGAACAAAAATTTTGGGGCAATTTAGCCATATCTAATAAAATAGGTTGAAGTTTCCTACATTCTGAAAGAACAAGAAAGTTATTTTGAAAAGATGGATTAAAAATAATTTATCTATATTATTCATGCTTTTATACTGCAGTAATAATGTTCATAACTTCAAAAATCAGTATTATTCTAAATAAAATGTAGAATTACATTTTTCTGTAGAAATCAATATTGAAGAAACAGTTTTGGGCTGAGCCCCGGTGACGTAGTGGTTGTGTGCAGGATGCGGCCCACTGGGTTGGAGGTTCAAATCCAGCAGCAGCTCTCCAGGAGCAAGGGTGGGCCTCCTACTCCCACCACCAGAGGGCAGTGAGAAAGATGTTTTTTTTCTTTAAAAAACAGCTTTGTAAAGATAGGTATATTTTTTTGGCAATATGAATTGTGTGACAATCATTTTGAATCTTAAGGTAAAAGATTAGCTTCTGTATTGCATTCATATATTTCTGGTCCATTATAATGTTTTATGATTAATTCATTAAAAATTATAGAAAATAGAAGACACTTCACCATTACATTAAAAAGAAAATTACTTATTAACTATTAAAGAATTATATATACATATATATATAAAGACAAAGCAAATACTCGCTTTTTTAAGGCCTAACTTCTGTTAACTTTATAGATAGATTAAGTAAATGCAATGTAGAAGTTAATTAATCTGGATAATTACCCTTTTCTCCCATTTTACCTGCCATTTAATAATCATCATCTTTCATTTAATCTTCATACAGAATGTTCCTAGTTATCTGTAATATCTGTAAGTCCCTCAATTTTTAGTTACTAATCCATTGAGTCTCTTGATATTACCTGAACAACTTTTATCAAATTCCAGGGGTTCCTTGGAAAGTTCCATGTGAACCAGATATATTAAAGGACATGTTTCCCAAATTTAGCTTGCCTATGGCCACATTTTCAGGAGAAAAGAAGGTGCGGGGGGAGACTTTTCTGTGGGAGTTTTCTTATCTCAGTGCTCTCCTAACAATTAAAATTTTACACTATAACCCATTATCCAGGGAAAAAGGAGATATCTGCTTATGCAACGCTTCGGAATTGTTGCAGCATGCTCAGACTGGTACGCACAGGTGGGAACAACACTGTATTAATTACAGCCTACATGCTAAAGAAATTGTTTAGGGGAGGTTGCAGTTTGCAATGGGAGTCATAATTCCATTATGAGTTTTTATTTAAATTAATTTGGTTTACCTCTGATCATTAATTAAAAAAGTAGCCATTCTGTCTTCAGAAGGAGGGTGCATGAAAGGCAATGACAACTCCGAGGTAGCCTAAGAAGGGCAATTTTGCCTTCACGCTTCCACGGAAAACCAGGGAATTTGTCTAGGCAAGTTATTTTTGTTCCCTCCTCATGATCAAATACTTTTATTGAATGAAACAAATTTAAAAGACTTGGAAATTTACTTGTGAATTAAATTTGAAAGTTACCACTGAAATTAGTCAGTTGAACACTTTAGTTCTACCCACTTACAATAATTCTAGTGTAAGGAATCTTTATAACAATAATCAGAACACCAATGTCATCACTTACAGAGAATTCTACCTTCATTTGTACTGCAGAAAGATGCATAAAGCAATAAACCTATCACTCTTTTTTCAACAGATTTTTCTTATGAATGAGAAAGCTTGACTTTTTGGTTTTCTTTTTTTTTAATTGATTATATTGATGATGCTTATAGATATTATAATAATCTATGAATCAAATACATAGGTGAACTTTTTCTTTTTTTCTTTTTTTGGGGGGGTATCACTGCCCTCTGGTGGGAGTGGGAGTCCCAGCCTTGCTCCTGGAGAGCTGCTGCTGGATTTGAAGTGCCAACCCAGAGGCCGCAGACCCGCACTCAACTACTACGCCACCAGGGCTCAACCCAAACTTTTTCTAAACATCATTCTTTGCAAAGCATTTTCTTTCTACTTGAGCACTTGATATCAGCTCCTCTTTATTCCCTCCCTCCTCCAATCCACCACCACCATGAACCCTTAGTAAATTATATATTATTTGCATATCTTATACTGTTTGATGTATCCCTTTACCCACAGTTCTATTATCATCCCTCTCAAGAGGGGTTATATATCCATCACTTCGATCAGTAATCTCTTCCCCCCTCAATAAAACCCCTCTCTTCTCATATGCTCATGGAATTTCTACTCCCATTACTGCATTGAGGGACTTATTTGTTCTGGAGTCTGTGTGTCGACAGCTCTTATTTGTACTAATGTACATACTTAGTCTAACAAGATTTGTGAGGTCAAAGTGGGACCATGACAGGGGCAGTGTGTGATAGATACATAATCTGTTGTCAATTTTTATCCTGTCAATCAGGTCAGAGCTTGATGACCTCATTTGGAGGAGCTAAGGAGGGTACAGGCTCACTCCCTGTGAGGCAGGCTTTCTGACAAAATAAGTGGAGTTACTCTGGAGTCTGAGAGCTGAAGATGGTACATGAAGACCCCTGCCAGTGTGAGATGTCTCTACCACAACTTGATCTACAAAACTTTCCACTTGCTGGCCTGTGATCTTTCTGCATTCAGCCAGAGTCAGTGCATGTGTTTCAAGAGTCTGAAGATGAATTTATATAAAGGTATGTGACTTAAGGGCTAATATCTGACATATAGACTTGATCTAGCCTGGGTGGGTATGTTTTCTCAATATTCAATTGTACATGTATATAAAACTTTTTCTAATACACATATGAGTGTGGATGAATTTCTCTAGTCTAGTCAAATTAACACATTATGGTACCGTGGGAGTGGGATATTAGGGAAACAAACCATAAAGATGGAGAGTGGATGTTTGTTTGAGTCCTCCCTCATGGTAATGTTTCCACTTTGACTCGTCAGAAGTCAGATGTGACCATGCAGTTAACTTGATTGCTTTCTGGAAATAACAGAGAAGTTAAAGTTTTTATTCTTTTCCTTGGTTATTATCTTTGGCTTTTCCTGCTTTGAATAATGAAAATAAATTTTGTTAATCCATATTTGGAATTCAGGGTACAAAATCACCCCCTGAATTTCTCAGAGCTGCTCAGTCAAAATGGCTGACAGAAGGTCAAAGTGGCTGTCAGAAAGCCTGGCTCTGGCTTGATGCTGTTAGAGACCTAATCCCATACTTTATACTAATGGAATAGTTTGGACAAGCATTACAGTTAGCTAAATAAGAATTGAATATGACTGCTTTAACAATTGAGGTTAGTATCTGATTCTACTTTTTATGATGATTTCTTCTGCTTATTATTGCTGATATAGTGATTGATAGAAATGATTATTGGGAAATATGAAAACAGAATACTTGTAAGCCCACTTGCCTTGAGCCATTAAAATTTGATCATTAAATGGGTTTTGGACACTGCTGCAAAGAAGACTCTAAAAGGATAAACTCCACCCAGTGCTTTGGAGTACTCTGGACACTTGCGTTCCAAAAGACTTGTCTAGGAGGTTGTTGACAGACTGAAGAAAAAGGAAATTTGGTTTTCTGGGTCTTGAAAAAGTGTTTTTTTGTCAGCAGCTGGAAATAAAATCTGGAATCACAAAGAAAATTCTGCTCTAGGACTAAACTGTGAAGGGGATCCTGTGAGCAGGCTGAAAGGTTGTTGAGCAACCACTTGGATCCACTTGTTGAGTGGAAGTGGAAGAAACAAGATGGTAAGTGGGCAGTATAGAAATTGGATATAAAAAATAGAAGTAAAAGGCTTTAGGTAAAAAAAGGCATTAGGTGATTGGCTTACATACTTTTGTAAATGGAGAAATATACTTATAGGATTATAGGATTAAAGTATAGGTGTTAAATAGCTGAAATTGTAGACATGGATATTTTTGTTTTGTTCATCTATAGAATGTTATGTTTAAATGGGGTTTTGGCACACATTGAATTATATGCATTTTAATTTTATCCTATTAGATACAAATATGATTTTATTATTATTTGTTTGAAAATTGCATATGGCTAAAAAGTCGTGTGAATGTGTCAAATTGACAAGAGGTGATCTGTGGTAGTTATATAACCTGTTGTCAATTTGAGACCTCAGAATGAAGGGGTGGAGTTTAGCCTATCAATTAGGTCATAACTTGCTGACCTCATTTGGAGGTGTTCAGGAAATAAATAGTTCATTGGAGACAGGACACAGGCTCACTCACGGCAAGGCACACTTGCTCACAAGACACATGGAGTTACAATAAGCCTGCCACATGGAAATCCCTGCCAGCACTGAGATGCTTCTACTGCCATTGGATCCACAAGACTTTCCAACCACTGGCCTGTGATCTTCCTGCATTCAGTGTCATTGCATGTGTTTCATGAATCTGAAGAGAAATTTATAGATGGGTATCAAATATATGGGCTAATATTGGACTTATGTACTTTATCTGGATTGGGCTGGGATGTGTTCTCAATATTGAATTGTTCTTCTATGTAAAGCTTTTTCTTATACATATGGGTGTCTATGAATTTGTTTCTCTAGTCTACCCATATGAACACAGGGTGGAAGAATTAAAGCACTAGAGAAATGTCGTGAGTTTCATTGGAGCTATACTGTACCCCAAATGAGATGCCTCTTCTGGGTGCTCCCTCGGTGATGGAGTTTCCCATTATCAACAGATTGGTTTTGGTTCTGCACTCTGGTCTTCTCATTCACAACAATATGATTGCTTGCTTTTTCATCTAGGCAAGTTCTTAATGAGTTACCAACAAATACAGAGCATTATCTGAAAGCTGGAAACTTGGTTCCAGATAGCTTTGACTCAAGGCATAGTATGGCTCATCCTCTAACCAACCAGGTAGCCAGGTGGTCAAACCCTAGCACCAGTTTTATAAACGTTAAAAAATTGGCCATTGTTTTCATATTTGTGTCACCCCCTTTTCCCTTATTCTGTAGTCTCTTTGGCAAGGGTGTTAAATTGATAGCTACCAGTGAAGATCTGGATTGGGGGGAAAAGGGGGCTAAGTTTCTGTGTACCCTGATCATAAACTCATTGGCTGTGAGAGGTGGGCTCTATTTGAGCTCTGTACTGTTTGTGGTTTTCCTCATTCTGGAATGTTTGTCTTTTTCTGATTTTTGTTCTATGTAAGAATTAATAAAAGGGTATCTAAAGAGTATGCTGACTTTAGGCTTTTAATCCCAAAAATCACCACCCACTCCAGATCCCAAGAACGAAGCATAACTTTCATTTGACAAGGAGAGCATTTGTAGGTTTAGATGTTTACTTGATTTCTTCTAGTTAACACAGGGAATAACAGAGAAGACAATGAATTTTCTATCTGCTTCGTTATTTTTCTAGTATTGCACTCTGACTTTGTCTAAGGATGAATGAACATTTTGAATTCTATATGCACTCTACCCTTTCTACAAGATGATATTACCAGATTTTTGCTACAAGGTGATGATACAAGTTAGTTTCCTTTGCATAGTTTATGAGATGGTCTGTTCAATATTACAGCTCATTTTGCCAACCCCTGATTACTTCTACAACCTTGCTATCCCCTATATAACACTAAACTCTCCATTTGTGCTCAAATTTCTCAAGTTTGTATTATAATTAGTTTCATTAAAATTGTACTTAATCCCCTTTCTAGATTATTAATAATGATAACAACCATGCCTAAAAATGGCCATAGTAATTGGGCATTTATCATTAACCTTTCTAACTTCCACATTTCAATTTGTAAATTGATATAACTAATCCAGTATAAGATTGTGTCTAAAGAAAAAGAATTTTATATTTGTTTACTTCACTTTAGAAATAACAATTCAAGGGCTAAGCCCCAGTGGCGTAGTGGTTGTGTGTGGGACTGCGGCCACTGGGACGGAGGTTCAATTCCAGCAGTGGGGTTGGGCCTCCTACTCCCACCACTGGAAAGCAGTGATGCAAAAAAAAAAAAGAGAAAGAAATAACAATTCAATATAAGCAGATATGGGATGTGATTCAGCTGATTTTATAACTCTTGGAAGCTAATTCTCAGTGGCCTTTTGTGTTATCTTTTGTGGAGTTTATTTGAAAATCCTAATAGTGTAGCCTTGTTGAAATGGTTCTTAACAAGATTGTAAATGATTTTAACCTCAAGCAATTTAATAGATCGGGGATAAAAACAGATGGATTAAAAATTGAATTGAAAAAAGGGGCCTTAAAATACCACAGTGAATGAACTAATCTTATAATGGTAATTTTAAGATTTTGGTTTACCTCAGGACAATCTTCTGATATGGTGATCCTAAGTTTGGAGTTAAGCAGTATTCAACTTGCAATTAGGCAAAATAATATGAATATAAAACATCTGAAAATTTGGAGAAAAATATTTCAAAAGGGAAAAATTCAAGAGCAATGATGGTAGTATAGATCCATATAAAAATAAATGATTAATGCTACAAATAATAGGCCATATTTCTGGCCCCCATCACTTAGCACAATATTCCTGATTTCTACAGATAATCTTCTTAAAGAAAATTTTGGGTTTTCTTGTGAATTAAATTGGTATATGAGCAGTGATGCTCCCCCCCCAAAAAAAAAATTGGTATATGAACGGCCTTCAACAATTTCATGAAAAAATTAGAATTAAAAAAATAATGGAAATTTTCCATGAACTTATTCAAATTATCTTGTATAATCCCAGTGAATAACAAGTAGGTAAAGACACAAACTGTCAGAGAAAAATAGGAATTTTCCACATCTATATCTCCTCCAAAATATTAAGCAAATTTTAGTAATCATTTGCCAGCATCTGCTGGGAAGTTAGAAGCTTTAGGAGATATTCTTCCTAAAGGATTCAGCTAGTAAGAGCCCTTTGTGTTTCACACAAAAGATAGGGCTGACTGCCAGCTGCTAGGACAATAGGTCACTTCCCCTGAAGCCTGTTAACCACAGTCTGGGCACATGTAGTGGAGTTCACACACTACTGTAAATGATCAGAGAACTAGTCAAACCTGTTCAGCCACATCCAGAAGTCTGGAGTCTGCTCTTGTCACATGGGACCCCAATAACCTCCCTCCCCTCTCACATGTACTCCTAGATCATCCCCCTCATTACTGTATAACCAATGGATAGCCCTTTCCTGTGACGTGTGTCTTTACCTATAATCAGGGACCTTGCGTGTCTCCAAGAGACACATAAGGCCTGGTCAGAATCAAGGAGCTCTCTGGCCCTGGCTCTCTCATCCTGACCCTCTCTTATCCTTACACTCTCTCTCAGCCGCCTGTCCTCCCCCAACCCCTTTCCTCCCCTCTTATGCTCTCTCCACGTGGACCACCTAGTGGGGCTGAGGTAAGCAGCTACCAGGAAATGTGTCTGACTCCATTATTTCTCTCTTTCTCATGCTCTCTATGATTTACTATAATTATTAATTAATTATTGCTGTGCAATTTCGCCTATTGGACCTGTGATATTAATGTCTGAGGCTGGCTCCTCTGACAACAAGCAAATAATTAGTTTCCGAAAGTCACCACTGTATTTCAAATTTACTAATTTAAGAAGAAGAATCTCTATGTTATTCAACACATGGATTCTTAGGTCCTTTTTAAACAGCGGTTCAATAAGCCTGTATTCTTCCAGGGTAATATGTTGAACAGGCCCTCAAAGTGGCTACACTGGGAAACACCGAGTCTGACATGAGTCAGGCACTCTAGGTATGAGTGTCTTTAATTCTGAATTTTCCTGTGTTTTAAAGAAAATATAATCCTTTGCTTTGAATAAAAAGCAAAGTTCAACCTTCTCTAGAATGTATAGATATTAAAATGCATCATCCTGTATATCTTTCTTACTCCATTACAGTTTGCCATTCTCAACAAAGCCTGGTATGCCATTCTTAATCAAATAATTTCCACAAAACTAATATAGTGATTATGTATCAAATTATCTGTGGGGGATATTTCAAAATATATTTTATTATAATTTCCATTTTATTTTGTTATCTATTTATTTTTGAATCATTTTATTAGGGGCTCTTACCACTCTTATAACATACCATACATAAATTGTATCGAACATATTTTGTACATATTGTCATCAATATTTGGAAAATATTTTCTACTTGAGTCCTTAGTATAAGCTCCTCTTTCCCGCCTCCCTTGTGTATCCTTAATCATCAATATACATTTTATGATGTAAAATATCATTTTCATTTCTTTGGGGGGGGGGGACGGGTAGGGGGGCATCACTGCCTCTGGTGGTCGTGGCCGCTACCCAGTGCTGCTTCTGAGAGCTGTTGGATTTGAACTCCCAAGCCCACGGGCCGCAGTCCTGCAATCAATCACTTATGCCACCGGGGCTCAGCCCCATCTTCATTTCTTTCCCACGAAATTTATTATTAACCATTATGAAAATAAAGGCAGGATAAGCAAACCTTTAAATTATTTGTTTCACATAGCTCTAACTCAACCAGGAACCAACTGCCCCAAATCTTCCACCATCTCTCAGGAGTACTTGTCACCCTGGAAACAACCACCGAGAACAAAAACAACCAAACTCACTGACATTGGGTGGATTCCCACTCATGGCAATCCTATGAAAAAGGGCAGAGTTTCTTGGAGTTTCTAAGAATCTGACTCTGGGAGTAGGAAGTCTCATCTTTCTTTCACAGAACTGGGAGTGGTTTCAAACTCCTGACCTTGCCCTTAGCAGTGCAGTGTGTAACCCCCACCCCACCCCAGGGCCTTCAACTTGACCTTCACCCACACGGACCCCTTGTGCTTCATGAGGCATTCCATGGTCGGCCTTTCTGAAATAGATCACCAGGCATTTCTTCAAAAGCACCTCAAAAGGTTTGATTACCAGAAGAACATATTAACCATTCATAACATGAAGGATTTTCTCACACTGTATTACTGTAGAATTATTCTATGTCTTACATAGATCTTCAAGGAGCAAAAGCTGACTTCTAACGAGGTCACTTACTTCATTTTCTTTCCTTTTGATTCATTGCTGTGGCTACCCACTTTCTAACAAAACACACCGGCTTCATCCAAACAACTACTGGTTACAAGACTACTTTTTTATTAAATAAAGAACTTCTAATGTCTGTTACATTCTCTGTATCACCATATGAAATTTAACTGATAGAAATCTTTTAAGTACCACCTTGCTTGAGAAGGAAAAGATTAAAAGCAGTGGTGTATTTCACCAAATTCAGTACTATCTGCCTAATAAAAATAGATTATAAGAAAAAAATATCTGGGCTGAGCCCCGGTGGCGTAAGTGGTTGAGTGTGGAACTGCAGCCCATGGGCTTGGTGGTTCACATCCAGCGGCGGCTCTCAGGAGCGGCACTGAATAGTGCCCACGACCACCAGATGCAGGGACACCCAATATATATGTATATATGTATATATATGTATATATACATTCAGTCTATACTAAGGGCCAGACTAGGTTCTAAGCTTTCTTTACATGGATTAGTTTTTAAATGCTTACCACAATTGAATGAAATAGTAGAGGAGCCTAAGGACTCCATTATCCTTTTTAGAAATGCCTTTACAGGGATTTATAAAAGGTTGCAACTCTTACTAAGCTTCAATAAATCTTTAAGGCCAAAACAAACATACAAGCATGTCTTTTAAATTCAAGTCATAGTAGAGCAATGTCTAGACAGAACTCTGAAAATTTCCATAAACATGCTTAAAAAAAGAGAGGCCGCCTTCTCAGCAGATAACAAAGATTTCCATATTGCTTGCTAACTGCTGAGGCGGTTAATTTGCACTAATCAGCCAGAGACAAGGGGAGAGAAAATTACAGTAACTTGATGAGTTAATTTGGTGTTTTACAGTCATTGTCTTCTTGGGTTGCTAAATGTTCAACCTCTAGTATAGTTCTGAGAGAGAGAGACATATTTGTCAAAACCAAGCGACAGAGTTGTAAGCTGTAAAAACCCTGGATGTTCTGCCGATCATTTGTTCTCAGTTGAGATCTAGGCATTCTGGTTTAATAAGAAAATGAATCGTCTAAGACCTTCCCGTATTCCCGAATATCACTGCATAATATTTCTCCCACAGGCCCTTTCTCTAATTTGTTAATGGGAGGCACCCATGTATAATTCTTTAAAATATTTCCTACATAGTTTGGAACTTTCACCTAAAAAGAGAGGAACTGTTGACAGGAATAGTATTCTCACAAAATGAATGAGAGAAAAGAGTAACTTCATACTGACATTTGGAAGAAGACTTAATCCTTTTCTCAAAGGCCTGAATCAACGGGTCTATTTTTATGAATGTACTCTGTCATACTCTCAACATTGCGGAATTAAAGTGCTTTAATTGCAAAAGAAAAATACAGTGTCCTGGAGAAACCAACAGCAATAAATAAAAAAAATAAGCTAAGCATATATTAGTAAGAATTTTAAAAAGCAAACTACTCTTCAATATAGACCCAAGAGCATTTTCCTTATATTTTCAAATCAATGCAAGTCAGGTAAAAGTACCAAGGGTACGCATTTATGAAAAACTGTCCTTATAAAGCCACGGATATAGAAATGGGCAAGGCATAGAGTCCTGATCTACAAGAGTCTTTGAGAGCATTTTCAAGTATCAGACTAAATATATATAATAATAACTTTATATTTTAGAATGATTACCAATATTTTTTGGAGTTTACAGGAACAAAAAATTCTTTAAGGAAAGTCAGATAAGAAACACTCAGTTCTTTAGAAGTGCACTGCTCTCTGGCTTCAGTGCATTTGCTATGACTCTCCAGAGAGTATCACAGCCTCGGGAAGCAAGAAAAGTCACTCTGCCAACAACACATTCCAGCCTGCAGCTCACCAGCATTTTAAGTATATGATTTAAATCAGCTTACTTTCCATTAGGAGTTATGACTTGAAATATATTCAAACCTTTAGTAGAGGGAATTCATTCATAGACTATGTATTTATCTTTTGTAAATAAAAACTTTAAGACAATTCTTTGGGAATGTGATTTTTGTCTCTTCATTTTGTTAGTGGATTTCATGATTTCACCATCATATTATTTTATACGCCTATATTTGTTCAAAGGAGAATTGGAAGAAGACAGAGGGAGAGATGATCCTTTATTTTTTAATTCACTGTTCCATTTAATGTCAGATTAAAAAATATAAGCAATAGGAGTGCAAACTGTAATTTCATAAAATATAAAAGTATAAATAAAAGTGATAGAAATTAAAGAGACAAAATTGGCAGAGAACTGCAGTAGAGCGTTCCTAGAAAAGCAGTGACATTAGTAAACGTTTCTCATGCTCTATATGCGGGAATCTAAGATTTCAGGACAGATGTATGTAGTCTAGCACCATTGTATCTGATTCAACTTCTTTGTGTACTTTATGATTTACAGATGGCAAATGGTATATTGTCCACAAAATCTTAGAATGCTTAAGAAACTATATTGAAAATATAACAGATGGGATACATAATTTTTCTATATTTTAGGTAGAAAATTGTCTCTTTCATTTTTAGACTTAGTTTTCTAGTCCCACAGTCTTTTTTTATTATAAATTGTGTTAAGGCCTTAAATATGTAAATATCTAATCCAATTTACATATTTCCAACCCTCTTTGTGTTCACTTAACCTTTGCCATTTATCTAATCCAGAGGTTCTCAACCTGTGGGTCGTGACCCTTTGAGGGTCAGATGATGCTTTCACAGGGACCACCCAATTCATAGCAGTAGTGAAGTGACAGTTATGAAGTAGCAACGAAAATAATTTTGTGGATGGGGGTTCACCACAACATGAGGAACTGTATTAAATGGTTGCAAAACTAGGAAGTTTGAGAACCATTGATCTAATTTAACCTTTCCATTGTTTGTGCTTGGTTGGAGACATCTTGTATACCTGATTCACTGTGACTAAACAGACAGGGTCCACGCATGCTGAAATTTGATTTTGAATAAGGGAGACTGAGGAAGAGTCAAAACAAGTGTATGCCTTATGGTGCTGGCAAGGAACATTGAGAAAAGTACCATGGACTGCTCAAAGAACAACTAGAACGCTCCCGAGAAGCAAAGACGGCACAGCTTCATCGTTCCGAGACACTCATTCCTAGAAGACATCAGGTAGTGAGAGAGAGGGAGACCGGATTGGCACCAGATCTGCAGCGATGGGTTCAAACCACAAGAGCACAACGGGCCCAGGACAGGCCGGTGTTGCCTTCTGCTGTGCACAGAGTCTGTGTGACTCAGAATCGATCAGATGACACCTAACCACAATGGCTCAATGGGGAGCATACCAGAAAAGAGAATACAACAACAATGAAATGATTCCAGCCAGCCTTGCATCTAGCAAGATCCACTTGTATTTTGAAAGCACTTTTGTTGGATTTTATAGGGAAACCATCTAGGCAGTCCTGTTTATTGTTTAGAAACACACACGCATTTATAAATGTAAATTAAAATGTATTGTTGAAAATATAAATAAATAAAAAATTTTAAAAATGTATTGCTACTGGGGTTCTAGCCTATACACATACAAGTTTATTCAAAACAAAGTATCTTAAACTTGCCTCAATTGTCAGTCAATAACTGCAGACAGTTTTCTCAGGAATCCACTTGTTTATCCTCCTCTTAAGGGTTACTTCCAAAGAAGACAGACAAGCAAATCAATGGCTACTCAGGGCCCTTCGGGGCCAGTGAAACTTAAGGTAGAAAAGTCAACGCAAAAGGTTACGGCAGTAGCTTTTATTGGAATAGCCACTGGGTAATCATGATAGAACTTCTGTAAAGACACAGGATGATTATGGGGTTATGGGGGCTTATAAAGAAGTGCATTTTAGGATACAGAGCATGACATTGGTAAGAAACAGGCCGGGAGTTAAGAACTTTGTTTCCCATTCTGATCACTCACATTCTCATTCTTCCATGCTAGCGAGGTCTGTCCTACAAGGATTCTGTAGGGCACCTTGCCCTAACTACCCACCAGTCTTGCACCTGCTCCTTCAGACATACTTTCTTCTCCTCAAACTTAAAGAACCCTTAAACCAACATAATGTGCACCCAATTTGAAGCTAGCAATTTGGAATCAATTTGATGCCACCACCCTTAAGTTTGTTTTTATTGTATCACTTCATTTGAAAACAAGCAAACAAACAAAACTCTTTTCTTCTCCTACCCACAGAGATCATGGCACAGCATGGTATGTATTGGGCTACCAACCACAAACCTGCTCCTACACGCGCTCCTTTCATTCTCAGTCCTCCCACCACATCACTACCCCCCAGAAGTTTCACCATATACTTAGGATCATGACCTTCAGAGACATGACAATCACACTATATATTTGATCTTTGGACAATGTGGGAGTTAGGATATTGACATCCCCTCCCATGTTTTGTCAAAATCTATGCTTTAGCTCCCCCCAAACTTAACTAATAATAGTCCACCATTGACAGAAAGCCTTACTAATAACATAAGCTTCCAATTAGCACATACTTTGTATGCTGTATATATATAGTATCTTGCACTCACAGACAATTTGTGTCTTCAACACGAGATGAAAATACATTTCACAAAAGGGTACGAGTATTGTGCTTGCTGACAGAGCTGCAAGGAAGCTTTCACAAATGTGCTTTCCTTATATAACAAGGGCCCCTACACGAGATTTTTTTTCTTGAAATTGCAGGTAACGGCTGGTGCCGTCCTCAACCGGCAGTACACATCAAGTGACTCAACTTTTACTTGTAATGTCATGATTTTTTTGCAAGCCCTGTATGTGGTACTATTCAAGCTTGACAGTATTGCACTTAACAAGACAATCAGGAGAGATTTCTTTTTTACTGCAATACACAACCTAACTGAAGAGACTAAATGATCATGAAAAGATGATTAATGTCACTAAAACTCACTGGTATCTACTCAATTTCCAAGAATAATCACCCCATAGAGTAGAATAGACAGGCCCTTGGGCTTCCCAGAGCGGTACGTCTAAAAAGAGGCAGACAGACTCAGTTCTCCTGGTGGAATACTGTCGACTTCGAACTGGTGACTTCTCTGTTTCTACTCCAGCACATAACCCAACACACCACCATGGCTTTGTGCATGAAAATAAAACAAACAAATCAAACAAAGGAAAGAAAACCTGTATATAAGTAACGGTGAAACTCAGATTGCTCAGACTCAACTATATATCTATGGTTTTCCCTGGTGCCAACTTTCATAGTTCACTGTTAAACTGAGCAGGGACTCTGGCTAACTCTTTAATTTCTGAAAGGCTTACCTACCAGTCAGCATACAAGAACTCTGTGATGAAATTTACAGGAACTATTTAGAAAAATTTGTTGCAATTTAACAGAGCAATTTCATGTAGGACAAATCTGACATATTTTTTAGATTGGATTTGTATTACCTATAAATATATATTATCTTTAGAGAAATTACTTTATATTATAGTTACAAAAGTCTCAGTTCATCACCAATTGGATACCAAAATAAAATAGAAACTCATCATCCATCATAGATAGTTTTAGAATCACTGTTCTTTATCACTATTTCACATCTTCTCTCAACTTGTAATATTTTGCTTCCAATTCTTGTCCTGGCATTTTATTTGACTGAAAAAAAAGTGATTTGAAGGGCATTTCCTTCTCCATCAGAACAACTCTCCTAGCTACATCTGTGTTTGTCTATCGGCATATTCCTGTTATTTTGAATGAATGCTTGTCCCACATAGAGTCCACTCCTCTATTGACGTGCCACAGCGCCCACCTCCTGGTCTGCTCGGCAGCGCTGCTCCAGTAAGACCCCGTCCTTCTTACCTTCTTCTTCGGTTATCTCTCTCTATGGGATTATTCCCCTGGCTTGTGCACATGCCACTATTGATCACATTTAAGCAGATAAATAAAGCTCTTAACCATGGTTTATTTCCTGGCATTCCTTTGTTTTTTCCTCTTTCCCTTCCTTATGAGAGCAAAACTTCACAAAACAGTTATTTGGATTTATGGTCTCTCATTTTTTCACTGCTTTTTTTCCATCTAAAAGTCACTCAGCACATATTCTACTAGATATGTTTCCTGTTCTGCTTTGCTTTTTCTCACCCCCCTCTAGTCTTTTCTTCTGCTCTGGTCAAACTTGCCCTTTTCTCTTTCTCGAACAAGGATTCTCCCAGGACCGCGGTTTCAGGCCTTGCTCTTCTATATTGGGCCTTCCATGACTCTCGAGTCCATGGGGACTCATCATCAGCGCAAAGCAGTGGTTAACGGCCTCTGTGCATTTCCAAGAGCATGCATGCCAGGAGTACAAAGCCTCGACTCTCTTCTGCAAAGCAACTGTTGCTTCATGGTGTCGACCTTGGGGGAAAGCAGCTCTCCTTCTGACCACTGGGTCACCACATCGCACCTGTCATAAGGTGTTAACTCAAAGATCAGCTAATCAATGAGAGAATTTCTGGTGACATTCTTTAAAACTAAAGCACCCCTTAATAAATTACTTTTTCATTCCATCTTAATTTATCCTATACCACTCATCACTTTTTCTTCTATATATGTTACCATATGTTATCATTACCACTGTCCAAGATCTGTAAGATCTTGAAGGCAGAACATTTTTATTTAATTCATAGCATATACACAAAGAAGACTAGAGGGAAGCTACCTAAACATGGTGATGATTCATTAACAGAGCAGTAAGCATTATACATTATCGTGACTAACTAGTTAACACAATTCTCATTAAGATCAGGAATTCAACAGGTGTCGTTATTCTTAGCACATTAACAGCATTTTCCTCATATTTCTAACTAATCAGTAAGTACCTAAAGTTTTTTTATAAGCATTAAGAATAAAAGACAAAGGGCTGAGACTCCGTGGCATAAGTGGTTGAGTGCAGAACTGCAGCCCGTGGGTTTGGCGGTTCAAATTGAACGGCAGCTCTCAGGAGCGGCACTGGGTAGCGCCCACAACCACCAGAGGCAGTGATGCCGCCCCCCCCCCCAAAAAAAAATAAAGAATAAAAGACAGAAATATGGCTATACACAATGAAAATATATTTAAATATTTGGTAAAATGATAGCTATTTGTTAGTAAGTAGTCTCTATATAATGATAATTATCAGTCAGAAATGGGACTAAGAAAGAATATCTCAGACAGAGTAGAATCTAAAATATAGTGAAAAGTACATCTAACTGAGCAGTATGTCACATGAAGTAAAGCAAATCAAGCTAATCTCCCAGCCTAACCAGACAAACTCCCCCAGTTTTTATTGAACAATCTCAATCATTATGTGAAAGATGGAAGAATGTGTGACTTAATAGCAAAATGAAAATGCTTTACAAAGTAATAGTAATTTTTGAATTGCCAATAAAATTTTCAAAAAGTAATTGTTTACTATTTTTGTCACCTACTTAGAATGATAAATAAATATAAAAATTACAAAGGTTGTTTGAAAATGCTTACTGGAAAGAATGTTTACAATCATATGTTAAGTTTCTATAAGGACCATTCTCTAAGACCATTGCTCCAAACTAATGGTAAATGGAAGAAGTATTCATGATACTATCATTAGAAAGTGTTAATTTTTTAGCATGTTTAGGAATTACCAGGTGATTCACTTTAAAAGAGAGTAAAGTAATAGACATTAAATTGGATATGAGTATTATTCTCTGGAAAACATAAGAGACAAAACTGAAAGCTTTTTATTGTGATTTTGGTGAAAGTATAAAACCAAAATAATTTTTGATTAAAAATTCATGACATTTTGTTTGGTGACGTTGATTGTAATCCCACAATGTAACAGGACTCTACTCATTTTACCCTTGCTTTGACATTGGCCACTCATCCTCCTTTCCACCCCTTTCTGTCTACAGAGCTTTATCCCTGGGCAAACCTTGTTTCATTGAACTTATATGGTTGATTGTTCTAAGGAGGGCTTATAGGCCAGTGTCATTAAAATGGAAAACTTTCTATAAAAGAATCAATTCAACACAGAATAGAAATGACGTATTAAAAGCAGTAGTCATTCTATAAAACAATGCCAGAGAAAAATGATTTAATGTATATAATTTTAAAATTTGATTAAATATAATGATTCTTTTTCTTTGGGGAGGAAAATCTAGTTGCAAATGCTACATAAAATAGTAAATTAGTCTTAGTGAGAATATACACATTTTTAGGATATAGAGTTACAGTTACTATGGAGAGACCTTATCAGATTTTGATAATTATTTTTCAACTAGAGTGATTAAAGCACATGAGTACAGAATATATAAATAATATACTCATTTATACATAATAAAACACTGAAGTTAATGGCAGAAATGATACTATATTTTAATATAACTTAGTATTACTCTAGGAAACTTTTATTTTTAGTATTAGATAAGGTGAACAGACTATAAAAAAATGACCAAATTCAAGGGCTTTAAAAATAAGTTTACAGGGTTAAGAAAAAGTACAGTATGTATGGCCAATAGGCAAACTGGGCAGATATTCAAGCCAAATATAACACCAAAGTAAATCAGCACAGGACAAGTGAGCAACAGATAAAAAAGAAAAATTTATAAATTCAAGTGACTCTTAAATTCATTAAGATTTGTGTACCATTAAAATAAGAGAAATAAAAGTCTAAATGATTTTTATATTTTTTAGAAATTATTTCTTGTGTGTGTGTGGAAACTGTGGCAAACATTTGTTATCAGTTGACTCTTCTGTGATATTGGTGAGAGGCAGGAGAAAAAATTTCTTCAATGCATTTGGGGATTGTGGTCTTTTTGAAAACTAAAATTTGATCATTTGTAACTAAAATAATTGTAGAACACTGAAATATAAGACATTGGACTAACAGCATATGTAATGATTGACAAAAGGTTGTTTAATAACTAAGAATTCTGTTCTCCTTTGATGATGGGTAAATTATTTTTTTATTTTTGTTTTTTGGGCATCACTGCCCTCTGGTGGTGGTAGTAGGAAGCCCAGCCTTAGCTCCTGGAGAGCTGCTGCTGGATTTGAATCTCCAACCTAGTGGGCTGCAGTCTCGTGCACAACCACTATGCCACCAGGGCTCAGCAGGGTAATTTATTAAAATATCCAAATTTTCAGAAGATATGTTGTCCCTGTTCTTAGGTCCTATTCAGTCTGTTCAGATCTCAGCAGCTGTATATATGCACCACAGGACAAAGCAATGCCCTGGTTCTGAGCCAGCCATACAATTGTTTATGTTTAAGGCCACTGATGTGGCCGTTGTGTCAAACCACGTTGTGTGCCTTCCTCTTTTTCATTGCCCCTCTAGTTTGCCAAGCAGGATCTCCTCCAGGGAGTGCTTTCTCCTGGCAACATGTCAACAAGAAAGTAAGATGAAGTCTCACAACCCCTACCTCTAAGGGGCACTCTGGCTGGGCTTATTTCAAAAGAGATGGATGTGATCTTTGGTCAGTCTACGGTACTGTTCAATATTCATCACCAGCATCATCATTTAGATGGATTGAATCTTCTTTGGTATTCCTTATTCAATGTCCAACTTCCACGTGTGTACAAGGCAAGTGAAAATATCATGATTTGGGTCAAGCACACCTTAGTCCTCAAAGTAGCATACTTACCTGAAAGAAGTCTTGTACAGTAGATTTCCTCGGGGCAATGCATGTTTGGATCTCTCGATGAGCATTGATTGTGGGTCCAAATAAGAGGAAATCCTTAATAACTTCAATATCTCTCCTTTGCTACCTCACCCTGTTACTTATTGATCTATTGTGGGGATTAAGGTTTTGTTTATTTTGAGCTAAAATCACACAGAAGGCTACAATCCTTGACCTTCATCAGCAAGTGCTTCAAGTCCCCTTCATGTGCAGTCAGGGAGCTGACATCACTGCATATCACAGCTTGTTCAGGAAACTTCCTCCTGAACTTCCTCCACTGCTGATTGGAAATCTTCCTTCCTATCACCCACCTTCTCTGATTACTTGCTTGGCATACAGATAGAATAAATATGGTTAGAGAATGCAATCTTCTAACACACAGAAGATATGTTTTTTCATATTTCTAAAAGTTCCTGAGAAATGCAGGACATGTTTTTGCAGAACTTGAAAATGTAAATGTATCATTGAAATACAAGCATTATTCCTATTACATAATTAGAAGTGATCCCATGTTGGATAACAAAAGTTACACCACATGCTCTGTGCATTGAAAAATGCACCCTGATGAGATTTTGTGCTATTAACATTTTTCAACAGCATATATTTATAACCTAAATGACTTGCTCTTGTTATTGTTGCTTTTTGTAACACCAACTTTGAACCTGACTGCAAACATCTCTGCAAAATGAAGTCAGGCTTGAAAGTCAGCTGGCACCACAGGAGACATGCGAGAAGTTCTTGAATAAGAAAGTACTTCTTTCAATTATTCTCTCCAGAACCTCTTGCACACTATTTCCAAGTGAAATCTTTTAAACCATAGCAACGTTTTTTATGACTACCCTAACGTCTCCTTATTGTATTGCATGCAATTTGAAATGATAGCACTGTATGTTTTAATTGTCCCTTCTGTAGAGAAGCGAATCCTGGTGGCTTTGTGAGAGTGCATTGCACTGCTCACTGGAAGGTGAGTAGTTGGAAGCCACCATTCACTCTGCAGTAGCTAAAAGATTTTCTGCTCTCACCAAAAGTTACAGTCTCAGGAGTGCAGAGCAAGAAGTTCTACTTTGTCCTCCATGGTTGCTGTGAGTAGAAATTGACTCAAAGGCAGTGGGGACGCAGACACAGGACAACTAATAATCAGAATAGCAGCAGTCAAGCAATCGGCTACTTGTGGCACTGGGTAAATCTGTTGCACACGACCTTGTGTGTTGAAAAGCGACAGTTTTCCTTTGAGGATGAAGGGGCACCTGATCCACACCATGGTGTTTCAATCCCTGCATCTGCAAGTGAAAGTTGGGCATGAAATAAGGAAGACTGAAGAAGAATTGATGCAGCTGAATTGTAATTCTGACAATATTGAACATACCAGGGACTGTCCAAAGAACCAGCCATTGGAACATGGAAGAAGCCAGAATGTCAGAAAGTCTACAACTAGACCTTCCCATTTCATAAATTAGAGAGCCAGTGAATGCGAACAAGACCATTGACAAGACAGATGAACCCAGCAGGACAGCAAGCTTGAGCTGGAATCTCGCAGTGACAGTGATAAGGGCCCAGACTAGAGGTGCCGTGCTCTGTTTAATGGGGGAGTCTCTATGAGTGACCACGGACCGGACAGGACCGCACAACAACCTACACCAAGTGTCATCAAGAAAATGCTAGAATACAAAGGTTTCAACATATATTGGCTATGTGGGTTATTAAAATTCATACAAATGAATGTAAAAAATGAATAATATATTTATATGATATCATAAGACCAAAGTATATATGTTTGCTCTTACAGTGCCTTTGAATACTAAGTTGTTTTTCTTAATACATTTAAAAAAATCTCTCTAGCTAAATGCATGGAAAAATACTTGGAGGAATACTTGACTGGATGGATTGACGCCATGGCTACACATCGGGATCAAACATAAGGACAATTTGTGAGAATAGTCCAGACCCCTGGATTGTTCTGTTCATTTGTACATAGGGTTACTATCAATTGGAATCAAATGCAGCCAATACATTCACCAATGATGAACAGGTTGTCACATCCACAGAGAGGCCAGGTAACTCCGAGGGTCTGTACTTTTTAAATCTGACTACTAGTAATTAAAAACTGGGTCCTGCAATCTCAGTTAGTCAAGAAAGACATCAGGAGACTGGCTTGAGTCTAAAAGAAATCTATTGATTTGTTTGCTTCCTCATGGCCTATAGTTGTTTCCTGCCATTGCCTTGAAACCTGAGTTATATAAGACTTCTATAGGTGAGCCCAAAGTATAAATTCCAAAGGAAAATGTATATATTCTGATTCCTTACAGGATGAAGATATGCAGATATGCTATGAAGATAGGCAAATTTGCAAATATTATCTTGCCAATGTGAACCTTCTTCCTCTACCATACAGTAAATTGACTCTACCACTCCAGAGTAAATTGACTGCACTTCAAAGCTGAAAATATGGGATATCTTCAAAAGTAACATTATTGACATTAATATACAATCAATATACATGCAAATGCAACAAAATGAGATCTAGATTCTAGAAAATGCATGCTGCCTTCGACAGAGGGCTAGACAGACATAGAAACGCTCTTCTTCACTCTCCTACAGAATGGTGGAATGGGAGAAATTAACAGGGAAAGAACAAGGTACCCAGAGTGACATCTTTTCAGTGGAAAGTCTTTTATTCATTACTATGCTCTTATTTAACCCCTTTAAGCATTTTATTGACAATATATGCTTGCTAGCACACAGCATGGAAGCGTTACAGGACGCACTCACATTTTATCTGCACATTGCAGTTATTTTTGAATCCATTTCTGTAGTGTCTGGAACACAATGAGCGAGGAGTACCAGCAAAACTCGAGGAATCATTGTATAGAGCATGTCTAGTGAAAAAAAGGTGTTCAGTAACAGCTCAAAACATGGAATTGAAAGAAAGAAACAAAAGGGATATATTTCAGTAGGAAGAAATAAATCAGTTTTTTTATGTGATGTCATACATAGGCTATGCAGGAATCAGAATTTCGATAAAGTAAACCCTTGACTTGCTTTTAAACTGCATTTGGTGGTACAAGCAGTTAAGCACTTGACTCCTCACAAGAAGTTCAGTTGTGAGAATACACCTAGAGGCCCCTCAGCAGAAAAACTTGGTGACCTTCATCTGACCTGTGACTTCCTGTCAAATCCTACATAGAACCATTCTCTCCAGAAACACAGGGGTCACCATGACAAGAGGGAGAATATATATATGGAGGGAACAGAATAAGGTAAATCAGAATCTACTAGTTGTTTTTCAACAACATGATTTTTCCCCACAGGGCAATACTGTAGAGCAGTGCTTCTCAGACTTCCTAGCACCACAACCCTCTCCACAGTTATGGTGACCCCCAACCATTAAATTATGATCATTGCTATTTCATAACTATAATTTGCTACTTTTATCAGTCATAATGTAAATATCTGACATGAAGGATATATTGTCATTGTTATAAATTGAACAAATTGAAGCATAGTGACTGATCACAAGACCAATATGCAATTATATATTGTGAAATATTTATTTCTAATTAGAAATAGATGAAATTTTGCCTGGAAGCATGGTGTAGCATGGGGAACCGTCTTCATGCCAGATTCTTGCATGTGGGCATATCTGCATGAGCGTGGAGCCACTTAGAAATGGATAGACCAGTGGTGTCTCAGTTCCTAAGATCATCGGAAATATGTGCTTTCCGATGGTTGTAGGTGATACCTGTGAAAGAGTTGTTGGACCCCCAAAAGGGTCGTGACCCACAGGTTGAGAACCACTACTCTAGACAGTACTGAACCTCTTGAAAATTTCCCAGGCCACCTTCAAGTGTTGAATATATGCACATGGTTTAGCTTCAGTATTTTAAATTATTTTCCCAGACTACTCGAAAGCTGTATTTTCCAACTGTCAGTTGATATTTGCTCAGGGAACACAGACTAATCATATTGAGCACAACATAATTAAGGAGGGAAATTTGCACCAAAAATATCACATAATACTTCTCACAAATAGAATTGATTTCCAAACTGTTTGGCATCATTCATCATTACTGCTAATAACTTGTGCAGAGTGGACTACATTCGTTACTGCTGATAAATAAAGAGTTATGACCGAATGCAACTCTGCAGTCCCGGTCGTACATAGAGTCTCCAAAGGCACTTCATTTTATGTCGAAGGGCATGAGTCTTATGCTTGAGCTCGTGCAAAAGACTAAGTACATGATTAATTTCTTTGTCGATGCGTGCAGTGTTCCCGTGCACAGCAAGCATCAGTGTACACTGGAGCGGACCCTGGAATCACAGAGATCATGGGGAACGATGCAGATCTGTAAGGAGGGGCACCCTGCCTAAGAGCACGGACTCAGAATCTTCACTATGCATGTTCATAAATTCATTGGCATTTTCAAAGTTTGAATACCATAGTCTCAGACTCCCTCATTGCATCCTAAAAATGGATTTCATTGAAGTAGAAGTCAATTTAAACATTAAAAAACTTTTCTTTATTCCCTTCACTATTGAAAGAGAGCTTGATTTGCCTTAAAGTTACAGTTTTTAAATGCATTCCCTTCCAACTTCAGTATTTTTCTAATATCATTCATTCATCGAAAACAATATAATACACTTCTATTATGTACCAATCAATACACATAGTGAGGTACTGTGTATAAAATTATAAGCATAAACAAAACAGGACTGATTGTGAACTAACTGGCACGGGAATTGCTGTAGAACAATGGTTTTTCTAGTTTAGGTTTTTGTAACTTCCAGCATGTGACTGGATTGGATGTGTAAATGTAAGGCTTTTGAGACGCACCTTTTGCTAGAGATAAAACCGAAGTCATGGCATGCTTGTGGATTAGATCATACATCTAACTGATGTGGGACCCTTACAGGGAGATGGGTTAATTTGTTCAATTTAAATTGAGACGTCTTAGAAGCACAAAGTGGATATCTCAAGATATCCATCAATAAGAAGAACCAACAGTGTATTATAGCATTAGGACTCACTGCCCCTTTTCTGAGCCTTCTTGGTTCAGGAGACAGAGTGCTGTGTGGCAGAGATGACCGAGAAATGGTGACAATAAAGGTCACAGACGCAAGAGCCAGATATGCAGGATATGTTGTAGGGAATGTTGTTGTACACAGAGTTAAAAATTTAAGTTATTAACATGGGGAACTTAATAAGGGAGTCTTACAAAGAGTCCCAGGGTTGGAGACACATCTAACTAGAATTGGGCAAATGGCACAGAGTTTTACTGGCTGAGTGTATATTTATTGGCTGAGTTGGAAGAATTTGGTAATACTTGTCTAGGCAAGGCAGAGACCAGAGGCTGATAGTGAGAGGACTACGTGAGGGCATGGTAGAAAGTGTCTGTCCTGATCAAATAGTTATATACTGAGCACTTCTAATGTAGATTTATAATTTGTGAACTTCCTTAATAAAGCATATCAGTGTGAGAAGGATTTGTGAATTCTGCATGGGCACTGCAATGGATTATCAAAGTGAGTAGAGAGCTGTTAGATACCACTCTTTTCAGAATTGGTAAAAAGTTAGGGTATAAGGCATATGTGATTACTACCTCAAAGCCTTGGGTGGATGCTGACAGTCATTCCACATTCTTACACACTCAAGAAATTAGTTGAGGGAAGACATCAACCCATGCCACTTTTGAAAAAAAAAATCAAGTATAAGAAACCAAATAACCCACTATAGGAAATAATCTACTGAAACTGTTCAAAAGAGAAAAGAATTTTTTAAAAAGTTGAACCATCCATTTGAGATAGAGTTTCAATATAGCATATCTTCCATTACAGGAAAAGTAAAGGATAATTGCATGCCATGCACCTGAAGTTCATGGAAATCAATGAATAAAGTACAAAGTGAATTTGTATGTACTATTCAAATCTCTGACTACTTTTCTCCTCTTGGTAAAAATATGGGATACTAAATTATGAATGTCATACAAACTGTGAAAACAATGATGCTAACAAGGTTTTAACCATTAAGAAACAAATATGAATATCAAATAAAGCCAGTTTTATTTTATTTACTTATTTTTAATTTATTCTGTTTAAAGCCAGTTTTAAAATTACATGCAATGAGAGGCAAAAGAGACTTGTCAAAAACCATGTCAAATTTTCCTTCATGAAATATTTGCTTTCAAAAAATGTTTTGTCAATGATGGTTTTAAAGGCTCCACACAAGACCTAGTGTAACATCAGCCTAAGAAACTTAGCATTAGGAAATTAAGTTAAATGTTAGTGCCCACATCCCTGTAGGTTCTGAGAATTGCTCTAAGTATGTCATTGTTCCAGGAATAATGGTCAGAAAACAAGACACTTTCTGGACTTAATAGGACCAACCAGCTTACCAGAATTTCTGATCTGTGGCTATGATTTCATGTTGCAGGCAAGAAGGAGAGGCTTCCAGGAACTGCCTGCCTTCATCTTGAAAGATTTATTGAAGTAAAAAATGGGTAAATGTCTTGGTCTTCCAACATTGTAAAATACATGGTACACATATATTAATATTTATTGTAGCAACACCTACTAAAGGCTAAAGTTGGGATTTGAACCCGGGTTGCATTTTAAGGCCTTAAGCTTTTGACTCACCACCCTGGCACCCATCCAAACAGACATTTTACTAGATGGGTATTATTAGATGACTTTTTGAGCTCCAATAGTTCTTTTAAATTAAATGGATTTTTACAAATTTATGAGCTGTAATGCCCTGAAGTAGTCCTCACAAAAAACCAACAGTGTGCCTAGATGGAGACAGAAATAGAAATAGAAAGGAGAGATGCAGATGGAGCTGGATAAACAGGTATGTGTAGGAGCAAGGGTAGGGACAAGGGGTGGGTTGAGTAGGGGTATGGATAGGGGTAAGGGTACAGGTAGGGATAGGGCAGGGGCAGAAGGAGAGGCAGAATTAGATATAGATGACTTTGCATTCATTTGTAATCAAACCAGACACACAGGACTCATATCTAGTGTTGGCACGGCTAAAGCCATTATTATCTAAAACAAGCAAGCATTGAACAATAATAGCAGGTACCCAAAGGAGAAACACATCATTTTCTAAATTACCCCTGTCCTTTTTTTTACATCATTGAGCAGAAAAGATGTGGTTCAAGTCAAAGGCTGTGTTCATCCTTCTGCCTCCAGCTGCCAACATGCAGCTAGAGTGCTGAGAGAGAAAAAGAAGGCTGAGAGCTTCTGCTCTGTTACTGGACCTTCTTGTGCTGCCCAGACAACCCTGATAGTTCACAACCCAAACCTCTGCCACCAGACCTTCCTAAAGCTCCACCTTGTACAAGTCCCTGCGATGTGACTGAAACCTGTAGGACTCTCTACCACCACTCTCTTGGGTCTCCTGCTTCTCTGGGGAGTGGAGGTGGGAATTGAATTAACACAACTCTCACACCAACCTGTTCTCTTCTCTCCATGAACAGTCCCTTAGCTATGCTATCTGGCCTCCTGCTGAGAAGATCCTGGCTCTGTCTTGCTGCAAGAAGGCCCCTGTTCAGGACACCCAGGCCTCTAACAAAATTCTTTTAGTTCCATAATGAAACCTCTTGAAACCTGGTAGCATAGTGGGTTATGAATTGGGTTACTAACCACATGATCAGTAGTTTGAAACTACCAGTCACACGCTCTGTGAGAGAAAATGAGCCTTTCTGATACCATAAAGAATTATAGGGAAAGTTCTGCCATGTCCTATACAGGTACAAATGGTCAGAATTGACTAAATGACACTGAATATCAAACCTATTGCCAATATACACTCAGCTACTGCTCCCAGGGCCAGGTGGCCGTCCCTGTTGTCTCTAACTATCTGAAATATTTGTTCTTCTTAAATGCTCCCAGACCTTTTGCAGGATTAGCTGCTGGACACCTAGCTAGACATAAACCACAGTCACCTTATTAGCAGAGCATACCATGCAATTTCTGTACTTTTATAACAACAGCTAAACATTTTGTAGGAGTTACAAAACTATGACAAAAAATCCACATAAAATCAATTCTAGTAAAACTAGGGCAAAAAGTTGGAGGATGAATAACTCCTGTGGCATCAATGGGTAATGACCCAGATTAGAAGGGAGATCAAAACATTTCTAGATATTAATGAGAATGAGAATACTTCATATCAAAACCTCTAGGATACTGCGAAGGCAGTTATCAGAGGTAGTCTGATTGCAATAAGAACATATATGAAAAAGGAAGAGAGGCATATGACAGACACACTCTCACAAAAACTTCAGCAACTAGAACAGAGCCAGCAGAATAATCCCTCCAACAGTAAAAGAAAAGAAATAATAAAAATTAGAACAGAGTTGAACCACGGGGAAGACAAAAAAAATGCAAAAGATTGATACAGCAAAAAGTTGGTTCTTTGAAAGAATCAATAAAATAGATAGGCCACTGGCAAACCTGACCAAAGAAAAGAAAGAACATGCAACAATAGACAGAATGAAGAACGAAATGGGGGAAATCACAACAGACCCTAATGAAATTAGAAGGATTATCGCAAAGTACTATGAAAATCTGTACACCAACAAGTTCAACAATCTGGAATACCTGGTCAAAAAATCCCTCCCTAGACTGTCCCAGATAGAGGTCAAGAAACTAAACAAACCCATAACAAAAGAAGAGATAGATATGGTTATCAAGAATATACCAACAAAAAAAGGTCCTGGCCCGGACAGCTTCACTGGGGAATTCTATAAGACGTTCAGGGAGGAGCTGGCCCCAATCCTCCACAAAGTTTTCCAGAGTATAGAGAGAATGGAAAACTCCCCAACTCATTTTATGAAGCCAGTATAACTTTGATACCCAAACAGGGAAGGGATCCCACAGAAATAGAGAACTATAGACCAATATCTCTAATGAACATAGATGCAAAAATCTTCAACAAGATATTGGCCAATAGAATATAAAAATATATAAAAAGCATAATCCACCAGGATCAGGTAGGATTCATCCCAGAGATGCAGGGATGGTTTAACATGCGTAAATCCATCAATATTCTACATCATATTGATAAGATGAAGTATAAGAACCATATGATAATATCTATAGATGCAGAGAAAGAATTTGACAACATCCAGCACCCTTTCCTAATCAAGACGCGCAGACAGATAGGAATAGAAGGACAGTTCCTCAAGTTAATACAAGCTATATATGAGAAGTCAATAGCTAGCATAATAGTCAATGGAGAAAAGACTAAATCAATCCCACTGAAGAAGGGAACTAGAAAAGGATGCCCCTTATCCCTACTACTATTCAATATAGTACTGGAGGTCTTAGCAAATAACATAAGACAATGGAAAGACATTCAAGGTATCCAAATAGGAGAGGAGGAGGTCAAGTTATCATTATTCGCTGATGACATGATCCTGTACATCGCAAATCCCAAGAGCTCCACAACTGGAGAACTAACAGCGATAGAGGAATATGGAAGAGTGGCAGGATACAAGATCAACAAACAGAAGTTGATTGGTCTGCTCTACACATCTGACAAGACCTCAGAAGAGGAGATCAAGAAAGCAGTTTCATTCACAATAGCCAAGAATAAATTGAAGTACTTAGGGATAAACCTGACAAAAAAGATAAAAGACTTATGCAAGGAAAACTACAAAAACCCTGCTACAGGAAATGAAAAGTGACCTCAACAAATGGAGGAACATCCCATGCTCATGGATTGGGAGACTCAATATAATAAAGATGTCTATCCTACCCAGGGCACTTTATAAGTTCAATGCTATCCCGATCCAAATACCAACAACCTTCTTCAAAGAACTGGAAAACTTGACCACCAACTTCATATGGAGAGGGGAAAAGCCCAGAATTAGCAGGGATCTCCTCAAGGATAAGAACACAGTTGGAGGGCTGGCTTTACCTGACTTTTACACTTACTACAAAGCCACAGTGGTCAAAACAGCATGGTACTGGCATAGTGACAGAAACACAGATCAATGGAAAAGAATAGAAAACCCAGAAATAAAACCATTAGCATATAGACAACTGATTTTTGACAAGGGTCCCAAAAACATCAAGTGGGAGGATGATGCTCTATTTAAGAAATGCTGTTGGAGACAATGGAAATCTACATATAGAAAAATAAAACAGGATCTCTACCTCACACCATGCACAAGAACAAACTCGAGGTGAATCAGAGATCTGGAAGTAAAACCACAAACCATCAGGACCATTAGCGAGAGAATCGGGGAAAATCTAAGAACTTTGACCCAGGGAATACAAAGGTTAACTGCAACAGGACAGGGTACACATGCAGGGGAACCTGAAATTGACAAATGGGACTTACTTAGAATAAAACACATGTATACATCAAAGGACTTTACCAAGAGGGTAGGCAGGCAGCCCACAGACTGGGAGAGGATTTTTAGCAACAGTACAACAGACAAAGGGATTATTATAAAAATCTACAATACCCTCATCTCATGCAAGAAGATGAAAGCAGATAACCCTATGAAAAAATGGGAAAAAGAACTGAAAAGAAGTTTCACTAGAGAGGAGGTTCTTATGGCAAATGAACATATGAGAAAATGCTCCCGCTCACTAGCCATCAGAGAAATGCAAATCAAAACAACCATGAGATATCATGTAACACCCTTAAGGCGAGCCCAGATCAGAAAATAAGAGTGCAACAAATGTTGGAGGGGGTGTGGTGAAATAGGAATACTTCTACATTGTTGGTGGTCGTGTAGATATGTTCAGCCACTGTGGAAAGCAGTCTGGTGATATTTAATGAAAATGGAAGTTGAACTACCCTACGATCCAGCTATACCACTATTGGGTATATACCCAGAAGAGGCAAGAAATAAACCATAGCCAGCCATATGCACGCCAATGTTTATTGCAGCACAATTCATAATCGCAAAGACGTGGAAGCAATCTAAATTTCCATCAGCAGATGAATGGATTAGCAAACTCTGGCACATACACACAATGGAGTACTATGCCTCATTCAAAAGCTCGGACAAACACATGAAACACATCTCTGCATGGGAAGAACTGGAGGAAATTATGCTAAGCAAAGTTAGTCAATCACAAAAGGAGAAGTACTGCATGAGGCCCCTGAGGTAAGTAGAAACAGTATGGTGAGTATAAAAGAGAAAACTTCTGTACCATAACAATTGGTCCAAGAAGTAGGGTAAGGGGAGGAGGGAGGACCAAACCCAGGGAGGTACACGTTGGATGCAACATAGTAACGGGAGAAAGATGAGGGGGTAGAGGGGATAGGGAGATAAAAGGGAGTTCAAAAAGGAAAGGATAGCAGAGGGAACAGAGCACTAATCTACCCGGGGTGGGGAGGGAGAGTACTGGTCTTGTCTCCACAGAAACCGGAGTGGGCAAGCAGTTCCTACCACAAAGCACCCAACCAGTAGGACAGCGTGGATGCATGGAAGGATGCAAGAAAAGAGAGAGCTACAGATCTGGAAGCAACCAGAGTCAGATGGACTCCTTTTCTAGAAGTGGGCATGGCAGAGAACAGGTTGGGGGAGGGGCCAGCACCCCAAACCCACAGGGATAAAGACAAGAAGGGAGGAAGAGGAAGAAAGCTAGTCCAAGCTCCATGCCAACACATGATGCTCAGAGGACTATATCCCTCTGGAGATGCTATGCGCCACAGAAAGAACTGGGCAAACAACAGTTCCTGGGGGCATAACAGAGGGGAGGAGAGGGGAGTATGGGACAAAAACATGGATGGGGGAGGGAGAGCAACAAATGGTCTGGAATCAATGGAAAGGA